>JAVJIF010010253.1:0-205068 GCA_038442645.1 Agave tequilana
ACTCGCGTAATTTTATTCGTTTCAACTACCTTCTTTTTTAAAGTAAGGATGTGCGCCGACGTGTCAAGCGCTGAAGCGCTTATCAGCTCCGAAAGACGAAAATGTTCCTAAGTAATCGCTTCCAAAAAAAAACAGACCGCTTCAAAAAGTTTCTATTTCTGAGGACTGCGATTATGATTACAATCCTCACAAAATGATCACAGTGTAGAGATTGCGAGTATGAACGCAGTCCTCATAAAAATATCTTACTTCAAAGGACTGCGACTATGATCGTAGTCCTAAATCTGAGTACTGCGATCATGATTACATTCCTCACAAACTATCCTACTTATAGGGTCTACGACCATGAACGCAATCCTCACAAAAAATTATGTTTCAAAGACTTTATCTGATTGCGAACATGAGAGGACTGCGATCATGATTGCGGTCTTCACAAAATGTCATATATTTGAGTCAGTTCTGACAGAAGACTGCGATCATGGATCGCAATCCTCATATTATCACCGTCATCATCAGTAGGCCCCAGTCCACTGCTATCGAATGATCCCTATGCTTTTCAGATCTAAACACAAATAAAACTCATCGCAGGCACTAACAAACGAGCTCGGTAAAAGGTCGATTAAAAAAAAAAATTCGAGGGCGGAGATTCAAAAAAAAATTCGAGGGCTCCGCCCACAACCCCGAAAGCTCCCTTTCAAACTCCACGATAACTTGACTGCACAGGTCGATCTGTGAATGATTCTATATTGGGATCAAAGTTAAGGGGAGAGCAACGTTGAGATTGATGGAGAAGAGTAAAAGAGGAAATAAAAATCTATAAAAAAGTAGTAGTTGAGAGGAATCAGTCTATGCTAATATGAATGAGGTGTAACAAATAAAATTATAAAATTGAGTTTTTTTCCCCCTAATTATAAAACAAAGTAGGCGGCTGTGACAAAATTTCCCAAGTTACAATTCAGAATTATTAACATTGACATTGACTTTGTTCTTCATAGTTTTCGTGCTAATTTTGTGCTGATTTATTATCATTCATATGGTGCTGTTATGGATCTCTCCAAGTTCAGATGTTGTGATTTTATTTACTGGAGACGAAAATAATAAGAAGGGGTCAATACTCTGATTTAACATTGCCCTCTGTTTTTCTTTCAATCCAGGAGTCACCTTCTATTTTTGTATATGGGAGCCAAACTAGACCTTTTCAGACTAGACATCATGTAACTCTGTTAATTATTATTCTTCTTCTCTTCTTATTTATTCACATTAAAGATAATTTTTTGACCAAATCATTCATCTAAGCTAGTAATATTCAACCTAATCTCATAATTAAGAATACTTTTTATTTATTTAACTCTCACTTGATTTCTCCCTCTTGGCCGCATTTTTTTTCCATCGCTTTTGGGACCAAAAATTTGGCTTTTGCGATTTATTCGTGAGATATTGCACTGATCCGGGTGGAGCTGGTCGAATAAGCCCCCAGTTCGGGTGATATTAGGTTTAAATTGGCGTCTTTGATCGAATTCCTCGATTTAGGGCTTTGAAATCGGAGTCAAAATGGTTCCTTTCTCAATTCTCTTCGATTCTCTGACATGAAAACCCTAGGTTTGAGAGTAGAGTTAGATGGGTTCGGAGGTTAAGGATGCTAACAGTAGTAACTGCAACGGCGGCAGCAAACCCTCCTACTGTGCTGAGGAATCGAAAGAGGAAGCTGCTAAGGCCGAGGAGGAGGAAGGCGATGGGGAGAGCAAGTCCCTTCTGCAGTCGGCAAAGGTCGCTAATGGCGGAATGGCGAAGAAGAGGCAGAAGAGCTCGAGGAGGAGAGTGCAGTGGAACGATCGAAATGGCAACAAGCTTTCCGAGATTTTGGAGTACCAGCCAAGTTACATCTTTTCTTTCTTTTTTTTTCTTCTTTTATATGGAAAGGTCTCTCTCTCTCTCTCTCTCTCTCTCTCTCTCTCTCATAAAAATATGAGATTTTGATTTTTCGTGCTAATTTCGTGCTGATTTATTATCATACATAAGGTGCTGTTACTAGAAGCTTCTGTTCATATGATCTCTGTCATATAGTGATTAGTACTTGCTAAAACTCTAAAAACATCTGCTTTCATGGAATTTGGAATTAATTCTTCATATTTCATTATTGACCAGTCCTTAGTATTGTATCTCTTGGCCCTAATAGAAAGTAGTTAATTTTTACCAGTCAAGAATCTGATTCTTCTCTTTCATTTCTGTGAATCATCCTGGAGTAGTAAGCACACATCTGGGACACTTGGAGGTCATCTTCCTTAAAGAAGTGGTTGATATGGTATAGCTTGGATTGTTTGTAAGGTTTTAAAAAATGAGGCAAATTTGTTATGCTATTAATTGTTTATTTTATGAACTATGGAAATGGTAGTATAATCAAAACCGACCGAAGGGAGGTTTTTTCGCGTGACTCATATAGAAACTTTGTCCTTCCGTCGGTCTTCATCCGCTAGAGAGAGAGAGAGAGAGCAGCTTCGAACCCCCCCCCCCCCCCCCCAAAAAAAAAAAAATCTTCCTCTTTTTTCCCCCTCTTCTCTCTCATCTTCTTCGTGACCGATCGGTCGATTTCTTACCAACAGTGGCGGTATACTAGTTAAGGCATGGACTAGATCATGAATAATGGTGAATGTGCCATATCATGCACTGCATGGACTATGTATCTCTGTGGAAATATAAGAGTTTGTGGTTATATGTATTACTTCAATGTTGTCTTCCCTTTGGTATCTCCATGGCATGTTTTAGACTTTAGTTACAGATACACATGCGCGTGGGGTTTTTTGCCATGTCAGCATGTAGTGCGTGTTGCTCTGTTCTTGTGTCTGATGTCAGGTTTTGTGCTTCTTAGTAATTGAGTCGTGGGTTGTCTATTCAAGGTGATGTTAGTGCAATGATGGTTGGGTGGTGTTTTAAAGTCCTACTGATACCACATACCTGCTTTCTATCATTTAGTGATTTTTTTCCCTGATGATGCTAGGTTTGAATTTTACACCCAAGCCTTGTGGATGGGCAAATTTTGTAAATATGACATTGCCATAAGTCTGTTCTCTTGTTTCCCCAAGTTCTGATTTGGGGTATTCTATTATCTCAATGCATGTCCTGGTGTCAGCATCTATTAACATGGATACACAAGTGCAGCTGTATCAACATCTGATTTATTCTCTTAGATGCATAGAAATGTGGATGAAAAGAAAATGGATTCAAAGCAAGGAGAAAAAGGGGAGATATAAATCTTATTGGTTTGTCTTATTGAGCTTATGGCTATGATGCTCGATTGCAGCAAAGAATCAGAGGATTCATCCAATTGAGGATATTTGAATTTATGCAGGATTAGTTTATGCGTGGAAAGATGAACATTTTCATGGACTCCCGAGTACACATTAAGTAGCAATGAGAGAGAATAGATGTCTTCTAAGCCATCTATTGCTTGCTGACTTTAGATCAAAAAGTATGCTTCCTTAAAATCTGTTGAACGGTATACAGGACAAGTCTAATTGAGTGTGCCATCAGTCAGAAGACGAGATAGTATCTCAACAACCAATAGTTTTCGAATTTTGTTTCTACTGAGAATGATTGATGATTTTTTTCTCCTTTATTTAATTTGTTCCATAACTATCTTTTGTTTGACATTATGAACACCTTCTTCTTTGCAATATTTAGATTTTAACATATTGTTGGTGCCGGGTGACTGTCTTCCTGTTTCCTTGCAAATGACCTGCGCCCCTTTCATATATGAGATATCTTCTGAAGATTTTGCAAGCTTGTGCATGCCTTTTGCACAAGTATCTTGTAATGATTGCACTTATACAGTTTTACTGATATGACCAACCTGATAGGCATTATGTTGGCATTTAAAGCTTCTTATTATACAGCATGTGTGAGCTCTGCTTGAGTGTTGTTTTCTTTATAAAGGAAAATACATGGTTGGGTGATAATGCTTCATCAGAATTTCACAATTAGTGTTAGGAGGAAAGCTGTATCCTCAGCACAAAGAACAAGATGTCTAGGATATTAAGCTTTGTAGATTTCCAGCAAATATCAAGTTGTAGGTTGGTATATTGTTGGTGATATTTTAATGCTGGTAAACTTTATTTATTTGAGTAAAATTTCTGTATTTCTTGAGTGGAATTTCTTCTGAAATTATGCCCTATTTATTTGATAATTATGTATGTCAAGAAGATTGAAGTTCTTCTGGAACGGACACACTGCAACTCAAGCAATGATGTTGGAATAACTAAATGATGTAATTTTCTCTTTTACATAAATATCTTAAATGTTTTTTTTGTCTAAATAACATGTTACATCTGAGAGACTAAAGGAAATGATTTGCTTCCATGTTGACTTTTAGCAACATCCAATTAATATTTTTCACCATATTTTCTTTTGATTTTCTTTTTTACGTAAAATGGTTCAAGTTGTTGTAGCAAATCTTATCATTGGATCCCTTCATTTAGATCTTTCCTCCCTTATCTAGAAGTCTTTGAGAGCTTCCACCTGGATGCATGAGCTGAAAATTCAGTGGTCTTCTGGTCATCTTACCAGACTTCTAGTAAAGCTGATATTTTTAGATTGCCTGACCTGAACTATGGCATAAACAATGGACATATGGTTGATATTCAAAAATTAGAAAAGATGATCAAAGCTTCAACTGAACATATTCAACTTGTGTGGCTCCAAAACCGACAGTTCCAATAAGAAAAGGCACAACATCAGGCTCGTCTGAGGCAGATAAGCTTGCACTGAAAGCTTGAAACTAGTATTCACGCATGAACACATGGTAGTGCATGTTTGCAACACACACAACACATGTCAACAAAGACATCCTTAATAAGTTGAACTACAATCACCTAGAGGGATTTCGGCCAAATCTCTCTCTCTCTCTCTCTCTCTCTCTCTCTCTCTCTCTCTGTGTGTGTGTGTGTGTGTGTGTGTGTGTGTGTGTGTTTTGGGGAGGGGATTGTGTGTGTGTGTGTTTGGGAGGGGAGGGGGGGGGGGGGGGGTTGGTTTGTGCTGATAAGTTCAAGCTTGTATGCATGATTGTCGGTTGTGTCATGATATGCTCTGTGCTTTGTCTGTGTTTGTGAGGATTGAGTTTTGCCCTGGTAAGCTCTAGCTTTTGTGTCTCTGTGTGTGTCTGTTTGTTGTGTTTGTGTGCGCTTGCGATGATAAGCTCCACCTTGTGTGTATGTGGTGATCTCATCATGAGTTCTTTGATTTGTGTGTTTGTGATCTAGGTTTCCCGTTTTTTAACATGTATATGGTGGAGTTTCTTGTTTTGTTGCGTGCTTGTTCTTGCTCTTGTTAGCTCAAGCTTGTGTATGGTTGTGGAGGTTTCATGGTGAATTCTTTGCGTTGGGTTTCCTTTTGAATTATCTTTGACATGGAGATGATGGAATTTCATATTGTTAAATATTGGTTGCCTCATGCTTAAAATTAGTATACCAAATGCTACAAAGCTAATTAGCTAATCTATCCCTTCACCATATATGATTCTCAAACTTCATCAGTGGCTAAAATTAAATGAATAAAATCCAGTTGTTAACTGTCATCTATAACCTGTAAAGTGCCCACTATCTAAAAATTGAATGTTTCAGAATTCATATGGGTTCAGTTCATCAATGCCATGAATGGTGGCTGAGCATATAAAGGCACCAGACTATGGTTAACTTATTGCAAAATTGTAGATTATGTTCTTTAAGTATCATATAGATTAAATGTTCTCGTTGATGTCCCATGCTTCTTATTTCAACCTGGTCTCCTAGATGAGCATGATAAAGATCACCCTTCCTTGAGATCTCATTGCCAGTGCATCATGCATCACCTCTTCTCTAATAGGAAGCACTATCAACAATCTCAATACCATTGGGACTAGCCGCTTAAACATCAAATGTTACCATTAAAATCTTCGAAGACTCTACAAAGGAGCAACTTTAGGAACAACTTTCTATTGGTTGTGTGATGCCTCTTTTCAAGGTTTTCTGCAATCTTTTGACGGGCCTAAATCAACATTTATACCATCACCAACAAGTCTAACAGACCTCTACGTTCTCTCTCCCTCTTTCTTATAGATTATGGTCCTCATCGAGACTAAAGACAAATTCTGCAGTGCCAAGATTAGCAATTGGCGCAGAAACTTGAAGGTTATAGTGGAAATAACAAATTAGGCTCTGTCTATTTTGGGCTTTGGGCTGAATGGGTCCAATTGCTGAAATTGATGAATTGGTAAACCTGGGAATTTTCTCTAGCACAGGACTCATTTACTATGGAGAGGTCTGTACAAATTCATTGCAATTGATGCAACTTCAATTCTAATTAACAATGATGGTTTGGTCTATTGGATTATAGTAAGATGTTTCACATCCCAAATATTGTCTTACTCATCTGCATCTTCCATAGCTCTTAAGTTAATTTTCTTGGGCTATTGGCAGGTGTCTACACTTTGATTTTAGGTATCTTAGTAGAAAACATGATTACCTATGGATTTTATGTTAGATAGGTTGACATTGTATTTTGTAAGGACAGGATATGGGGCACAGCCAAAAGGGTTGGTCTACCGGCCAGCCAAGTGGCAATCAAGTTCCCGTTACCAAAAATAATGGTTTTTGTAGATCATCTGTTATGCTTCTTTGAGAACTATTCAGTAGTGAGGGCTTTGTTTGCGCTTTTGGTCACATAACATACTAGAAGCAGCTTCACTTCATTCACCTGCGGTATGTCTCAGCTCCCAATCCTGTTACCTTCCTGGTATCTCCATTGAACTTGTTATCTGGACTCTGTTTTCCTTCTACTCTTAAATGGCTGCATTCTCACTTCCCCTTCATAATTTGGTTTTATGATTGAGCCTTATATTATTTCTCATCAATTTAGAAGCAGTATGCACCATGAAACAATATGCCTACGATAAATTTATATAGGGAAGTTATAATTTTTTTTAAGGCTTATTGCTTTTGCACAGGGCAGTTATGCCTAGACTTGTACTTATCTCGTGACTCCTTGAACACATTTTTGGCACCTCTCAAACACTTCCATTTCATGCAGTGAGAATTGTGTTTATTTTCATATATCATGTAAAAGACTATTTTTAGTGGGGAAAGGACGTCAAAATGGTGGTACATATAAAACTATGATGAATTTAGGATATGTTTTGAAATCAGTAGGAAAGCTATTCAGTTGAAAGTTCAAGACCTGAAGCCTATGTAAACAATGTCATAACAAAAAGTATTAAAAGTTATTTTTAAAATATGCAAATAATTATATTAACTAGTTGGGGCCCTTCGGTCAAGTTGTAAGGGGGTTTGAATTAGATAGGAAAATTCACATATGTAAGACTTAAGGATAGAGGAGGGAAAATAAAGACAAGAATTGATTGGTGGTATGTTCTCTTGGTGGAGGATTTGATTTTTGACATCTTAATTGCTTGAAAACATTGCAATGAATTATTTTTGTTGATATATTATATTTGGATTCTACTCTATTTTCTGACAGATGTAAAAGTTGGGATTATGTCTTCATTATAGTTTTGTTGTGATTGTATCTTTTTCTGCTAATGTTAGTTTCAGATTTATCATTTGGAATGCTTCTTTCCACTCTAACCATAGTGGCATGTAAAGGGATAACTCGTGTTCTGTTTCTTGGACGAGTCATATTGTGGTTTGACATATAATAGAAACAGAGAATGATATTAACTCGGTATAGAACCTTTTATTCTTATGAATTGCTTCCTCTTGGTTAGTGATTATGATGCTTATTTTTCCTGTTAAATTTCATTAGTAGGCCATCTGTAAACTGTTCTATTTTTGGGTTTGTTTACAGTGATTCAAGCGACTCAGAAGACGAGTATGGAGATTCTTGTAACTGTACTATAATGTAGACATCTCTTGCACATATCACCGATGCATCTGCTATTGTCACAGACGCAGCTCCGGGGACTGGGCCTGGAAGTGTGCAATTGCGGGTTGCATTCACATCTGCTACTGTTGCTGTTGGGGACGAAACGTCTAGCTCATGAAGCTGCACGACAAAGATCATTCTTGACAAGGTGACACCTTCTGTTTCTTTTCTTTTCTTTTGTTCATTTCTTGTAAGTTTGATATTCTTGAGAGCTTCTTGATGGTGTCATTTCATATTAACAAATTATGTGGGTAACTTGTGATAAAAAACATTCAGACTTCATTGTTGGCTTTTGGGATTGGTACAGGCAAAAGCATAACTTGTCATTCTTTTTATGTATGATTTTGTATCATCGACAAAATTTCACGACTTCTCACCTATATTTGAGTTGTGCTGAAACTTCGGTTATGGGGCAGCCTGTGAAAGAAGTATTACAGTTGCAGCATTTGATTTTCAGGTACATGATAGTATTTGTCTTTGGTTTCCTGATGGTATGCATGCTTGTTGTGTTTATGATCACATATGATTTTAATAAATGTATTGTTGCACATTTTGTATGCACTGCAAAAGTTTTGATTGTCGTGTGGGTAGACAAATCTTTTGCTACAAAGTTTGTACAAATATCACTTTGAGGTGAGTATCATCTATGGATGCATGCCACGAAATTCCAGATAACTGAAACTTGGCATTGCCGAGAGTGGTGATTATTCTCTGTTGCTTTATAGGGTAAAAAGGATTGCAAAGTGTCATATTTTTCGTTATCAGTTCGATAATTTATGCTGTTAGCAGCATAAGTTTTATCTTATCATCTTAATTTAATATTTGTGGCTTGGCAATACAACCATTTTACAGGAAAAATCTTTAAATTCATATAATCCGAATTTTTTTGTGAGAACAAAGATTTCATTGTTTCATATCATACATTGACGTGCTGTTCTCCATGGTTACTTGCATTCTTTGTTGAGAAAGTGAAGTTCTATTCTCTGTGATCAACAAATGAAAGAAAAGAAGGTTTTAGTTGCAGACTTGCAGAACACTTTCACACGTCACAATATTCACACTTTTCTGCACAAGAGTAATACCCCCGTCTCCTTGAAATCGATTTTTTTCTCCCAACGACGGGAGCACACCGTGTATTGTTTCTGTATAGAGATATATGTGTATCGTATTGTTTGTGTAGAAAAAAGTATTTCTCTTTTGATTTTAATGTGGAAAATAAACGGACTTTTTATTTTCCCAGGGGTGTTTGGTTTGAAGGAAGTGGCGGAAGTAAGGAAATGGTGAAGTATAATTGATCACTTCCCTATCTATTCAAACACCGGAAAAGGAAAATAAGAAAACCCCTTTTCTTTTTCTATTTTCTCTTTTACACAACCATTTCCTCACTTCCATAGTGCTACAGTTAATTTTATGGTCATGTAAATCTCATTTGTAATAAGTTGTAACACAAAACAGTTAATTTTTTTGATCATGTAAATTTCACTTGCATTCTAATTACAGTCCATTTTTTATTTTTCTTAATTAATTTTTATTTTAATATTATTTTGCGGTCAACTTTGTGGTCAACTTTTCCACTTTCACTTCCACATTATCATCCAAACACCGGAAGAGACATAACATCTTCCAAACTACACTTCCCAACAACATCCAAACACCGGAAAACTTACTAACCAATTCTCAAGTTCCAAAGGGAACTATTATCACTTCCTTACTTCCTCACTTCCACCCTTAACCAAACAGGCCCTTTAAGAAAATATGAAAGGGGGAGGTTGGTTTTGTGCTATGCACTGCGACTGTTGTCACAGGTTCACTTGATGCTTAATCATGAGTAGTCATGAAGTAGTTATTCACCGTATCTTCTACCGCCACACGACATTGCTCGTACACTTCTCTTGCTTCATTGCTGAGAATCGATCTCATCCTTTTTGTTAGGAGAGACTATGGAAAAAGAGAAGCAAGTTTTGTATTATGTGTTGCGCGCGAGGCAACAACAAGCGAGGAATCCACCAATAGAGGTAGACGCGCCAGAGAAGTACCCACACGACAAGAACAAAGAAATAAGAGAGAAAGCAAGCCAACACAATATTTAGCGAGATTCGACAATTTGCCTACGTCCTCGGGGCAAGGAAGATAGAGATTTTATTGAGTCAACAATCAATACAAGGGAATACCTGAATACTTCAAGGGATACAATTCGTGAGGAGTCTAACTCATATTTATAACCAGAGAATCTCAGGGATTTAGGAAACCCAATTGGATTTGACTCCAACTCAGAAAAGGAATCTAAATCCTAAAAGGAATTCAAATCATAAAAGGAGAAGCAATTCGTTTGTTAGAAAACTCCAATTCGATCCGACTCCTTTTCAGAAACGAAGTCCAAATTCAAGTTGGATTCTACAAGCTTCATCAAGCTTTCATCTCCTCTCTCTCCCTACAATTCTCCACCTCGGTGAAGATTTCTCAAATCTGAGCCGAACTCTAATGAACACATGGCGAAATTGACACACGATTTCGGCGAAATCGACACACGATCTCGGCGAAATCGACACACGATCTTGGCTTGAGGCGCTCTGAACGAAATCGACACACGATCTCGGTGAAATCGACACATGATCTCGACTTGGCCAACAGACGAAACCTGTTCCTTCAAAAATGAATCACCAGCACACTTACAATTGATTTTCACTGATCTCACCAAATCCAAATTGAGTTTATTGTTGCCACCTGCAACTCTCACCAAACTCTAATATCAATTGTAAGCTTCCAACTTCAGCTCAGCTATCCAAACGGAATGCACCATACATGTCTTCCCATCACTTTACCTAAAGAGAAATAATACCATATGAGCCGACCAACGAACGTGCTTTCAACTTAACAACTTAGTAAAACACCATTCCAAATGACCTCAAGAAGAATCCAACATGAGCCAACACTGACTCTCCAACTGACTGGTTCTCCAGTGCAAATGTCTTCAAGATGGTCCAATCAAATCTGAATAGAGCACACCAAACACCATCATCGACTTCAGCAAACTAGATGCACGCCCCTTTATGCAAGCTCAATTATCTTCTCACCAGAAGATCATACATTCATCGAGAACACAATACTTCACCTCTACATGAAGCCTAACTCTTCACCTCTACGTGAAATTCCAATCAATTTCTCGAGAACCTAAATAACTTCAAACTGGCTGCATCACTAAATGGCTGCGCCTTTACGGCTGCCCACGTACCTTGCCCAGGGATCAAGCCAATCGTAGTTCATTGAAATGAGCTCCACTGAGCTCAAACACCTGTGACTGAATCTTTGACAGCGAACTGAACTGGCTGAGTCATATGAACCTCCTTACTACCGTCATGGAGAACAATGGCTTTCAACTTGAGCTTATCGCGGTCACAAGCTTGAGTTTCATGCTTATTCACTCACTTTCATGGTTTTATCTTGGCAAATAATTTGACATTCTCATCAATGTCTTCAACATGTTCAGCATCAAAACTGACTATATGATCTTCCCTCGGTGTCACATCCGGTGAAGTCCTCACTGATACCGAACCAACTGGAGGTGGTAGAGTAGCATCAACCTCCAACTGCTGCGATACATCCATGGTCTTCAGTCTCTCCACCTGCTGAGATACGGTAGACTTCAACACTGAAGTCTCATCAAACGTGATATGCTGACTCAACACGATCTTCTTGTTTTCAGGGTCCCATAACTTGTACCCTTTCATATTTCTTTTGACACCCAAAAATACAAACTTTTTGCTCGCGGATTCACCTTACCATCTTTGGCACTAAAGTAGGCCGGATTTTCAAATACCCGCAGCAAACCATGATCTTGAGCAGCTTTTTCAGACTAAACTTTCAGAGGAGTTTTACCTCTTATTGCAGTCGATGACAATCCATTTATCAGATGGCTAGCATATACAATCGCCTCAGTCCAAAACGATTTGTCTAATTGTGCATTAGGCAACAAATACCGAGCCTTCTCCAATAGGGAACGATTTATCTCTTTAGTCAACCCATGTAATTCATTTATGAAGTGAGTACCAATACTAGTGTTCTGGCCAAATTGTAGGAATTGTTTCTTGTATCTTTCAACATTACCAGTTTGTAGCTCCTTGATCTTCCTACCAGTCTGTTTCTCTATCATATCCTTTCACTTCACCAACATACCTAGGATTCATGCCTTTGTCTTATGGGATATATCCAATAATGCCTAAATAAATTATCAATAAAAGAGACAAAGTACCTATGACCTCCAAGTGATGCAGTCTTAACAGGTCCCCAAATATTTACGTGAACACAATTAAAAAGACCTTCAGAGTGGTGAGTAGTGGTGCTGAATTTCACCTTCTTCTTATCCAGAACGTCATGTTCACCCAATTTCATGTTGCAGGTAGATGCACCTTCCAATGATCTCTTCTTTGCTGAGCTTGCAAAGACTTTTCTCCTCTGTGTCCGAGCCTCATCTACCAGGCCTGTGTGAAAACATTATTTAAAGAAATAGAAGTCTCCACCTGACCTGTAACTGTACTACCCTTCAAGTAGTAGAGATTGTTCCGACGGACGCCCTTCATAACCGCCATTGAGCGTTTGGTCATCTTGAGAACACCATCTCATATGGATACCATAAGACCCAATGTTTTCAAAACACTAACAGAGATAAGATTCCTTTTGAGTTAAGATACATACCTCACTTCCTTCAGTTCTCGTATTATACCATCAAACATCTTGATATGGATGTACCTATCCCTTTCACATTACGCAGATGATTATCACCCATGCGAAACATCCATTTAGCTTCTCATAGCTAGAAAACCAGGCCCTGTTCAGGCACATATGATATGTAGTTCCTGTATCTAAGATCCACTCAGTATTATCTGAGTAACCAATAGTAGTAGTAAGAGAGAAAGAAAATACCGAAAAATCTGAGTCCGATCCATCCGCCTGTAAAGTACTGACATGAGTACTGACCACCTGTGCGAGATTTGCCTCGGTTTTCGACTCCTTCTTCTTACCTTTGGCCTTCGAACAATCAATCTTCCAGTGCCCTAGCTCCTTACATAAGGCGCACTGATTCTTCTTAGATCTCTAAAATCTGATCTGTATTTCGATCTTCTCTGATCACCTCTGCCCTTTCGATTGAAACTCCTGCTTCTTAACGCCAATGTCTCTGCTGTTGTACTTTCAGAAGAAGACAATCTGTCATGCCTCCTTACTTCATAACTCACAAGAGCAGCAGACATCTCATTGTAGTTAAGTGATTGTCTTCCATTGATCAAGGTAAGAGTAAAAGTCTCATATTCTTCTTCAGGAAGAAAATTCAATAAAATTACCGACTTATTCTCTTCATCGATCTTCACATCCACATTAATTAGGTCTGTAAGAAGCTTTGTATAACTATTCATGTGTTCGTCATTAGAGATTCCTCTCTTCATCTAAAAACGATAAAGCCTTCTCTTCAACTGCAATCGTGATTCGATACTTTTCGTCAGATACTTTTTCTGCAGGATCTCCCACAACTGCCTAGTAAATGTTTCATGCAACACATGATACTTGATGTCTTGTGTCAAACAAGACTTGATCAAGCCACACGCCGTCCGGTTCATCTTTTCTCAATCTTCTTTAGTAGTAGAATCACACTTTTTCTCCAACCGTAGAGTTTCTTCGAGGTTTGATGCCATCAATGCATCCATCACCTCACATCTCCACATACTGAAGTTGTTCTTGTCGTCGAACTTCACCACATCAATCCTTAATGGATGTGGATTCATGGATTTTACATAGATGTACTATCTCCCGCCATCTTCTCAATTGATTCCTTAAATAATGCGAAAAACAAACGGAGTTAGATCATAAAACTAGATAAAGATAGGATCTTTCTCTCAAAGAGAAACCCTCGAAGAGTTTCCGGAACGATCTACTTCACCGAATCTGTTCCTTGAGCAATGCAAACGATGTTTTGAGATCGACACACGATCCCACAAATAGTCCTAACGTTGCTCCGAGATCGACACACGATCTCCGCCAAAAAGCAACTGATGCTCGACGCACGATCCCACGAGGAACCTGGGATGCTTTGATACCACTTGTTGCGTGCGAGGCAACAACCAGCGAGGAATCTAACAATAGAGATAAACGCGTCGGAGAAGTACCCATACGACAAGAATAGAGAAACAAGAGAGAAAGCAAGCCAACACAATATTTAACGAGGTTCGACAATTTGCCTACGTCCTCCGGGGTAAGGGAGAGAGATTTTATTGATTCAATAATCAATACAAGGGAATACCAGAGGGATACTTCAAGAGATACAATTCATGAGGGTTTTAACCCATATTTATAGCCAGAGAGTCCCAGGGATTTAGGAAACCCCAATTGGATTTGATCCCAACTCAGAAAAGGAATTCAAATTCTAAAAGGAATCCAAATCCTAAACGGAGAAGCAATTCGCATGTTAGGAAACTCCAATTGGATCTGACTCCTTTTCAGAAACTAAGTCCGAATCCAAGTTAGATTCTACAAGCTTCATCAAACTTTCATCTCCTCTCTCTCCCTACACTATCGTGGTGGTTGTCACAGAGTTGGCTGATGCTTATTCATGGTCCTGGGAGGTAGTTATCCATGCCCCGTTGATGTTCCATCTCCATGACCATGAGGCGTTGCTCTGACACCATTTTTGTTCATTGCCGAAAATTTTGTCCCACCCTTTTTCTTCAAGGAAAAAAACATGAAAGACATCAAAATTACCCACCCCATTATGTTTTTTGTGTTGTTACTCATATAGAGCCTCAGGCTCTTCAATCGTTCAACAATGCGCATCAACACGGGTGCCTTTTTCTACCAACATATCATCATACAATGAGACAGCAAAATAACCAATTGAGCTTACTTCACATGGTATCACACTTGTTTTCTTGTGGGAGACTGCGAGTTTAGATCTCCCCGTTAACAATGACAGTTGGACTTTACTGAGTAATCTATGTATTACTTGTTGGGATTTGTGTCGAACAAATAGTCCCACATCGGCTAGACGTGGGGATGGTCTTGGGTATATAAGGATTTGGGCAACTCCACCTAAAGGGCTAGTCTTTTGGGATGGAGCCCCAAGTCCTTCAAGTGGTAATTGTTGTGCCCAGGGGACAACAACCTCTTTGAGGAATCTGCCCACCTGGCGGAGACTTGATGCAGCCGGAGAAGCAACCAACAACAGAGAAAAGCAATCAACACAATATTTAACAAGATTAAGCAACGTGCCTACATCCTCGGGGCAAGAGAGAGATTTTATTGATTCAACAATCAATACAAACTAATACAGAGGGAAACTTGAGGGAATTCTTTTTGGGATACAATACATGAGGGCTCTAACACCTATTTATAGCCACAGAGTCCCTGGATTTAAGGAAACCCAGATTGGATTCGATCCCATCCAGAAAAGGAATCCGAATCCTAAAAGGAAAGTCAAAACGCGCCTGTCGGTCAACCGGCTGGACTACCGACCCATGCCACGGTCGACCGCGCCCAACCAAGAGCAGCCTGCTTTCAGTCGGTCGATCGGACCGGTCGACCGCTCTCTTCCACGGTCGACCGGGCTAACCTTGTGCACATCATGCGCGCCGGTCGACCGGACGGTCAACCGGGAGTACAATCTGGCCTGCTTAATGCACCGTTTCTCGCTCCTTTGATTTTCGATCTCTGTGCTAACTTCCTCTACTCCTCTATCTCCTCTCTCCTACAATTCTCCATCTCGGTGAATGTAATACCCCGTTTCCGGAATACGTACTTAGTTGCGTATTCAGATTTTCAGTCGTATTTTTTCGATTTGTTTCCTGTATTTATTCTGTATGATGAATTCCTTATATGATTGTTTTTGTTTTGGATTTGGATTCGTGGACACGGAGTCAGCCCTAGTCTGAACCGAAGGACCCGATCCTAGTATATTACCCGATTTGGCCTTTCCGGTGTTTAGATTTGACCGATTTCAGTTCCAAAGATTATTTTCCAATATTTTGGATTTTATATGATTTTCTGGGATTATCTTGGATTAAAAGGAATTTCTCCAAAACCGGTGTCGGCCAGTACCGCTGACCGATTCCCGGATTTTTATTTTACAAACGGCTTGGAATTTCATGATGGTTCTTTAGACATTATTCCTTAGAATCATATTTTCTACCTACATTCTTTTTCTGAGGATTTTATGAATTTATGAAAATTCCAACGGAGTCGGTAAATTATTGATTCCAGGATTTTTAGTTTTAAAACTATAAAGTATTTCTTCAAACGGATTTCACTATTGGTCTTTATATATTATTATTGATTTTTGGTAATTATTTCGGGTCGTTCCGAGATACTTGAATTTCGGACGATTCCGGTATTTTCCCGAAAGATTTCTGTATCTACTACTGAATCCCGGGAAGCCGCCACTTCCATTATTTTCATTTTCTATTCCAAGAGAATTTCTTCCCTTTTCCATTTTCTTTCCCATTTCCTATTTTCTTTCTTTCCTTTCCTTTAACTTCCACCACACACTTTTCCTATTTTCCAAAATTCCAACTTCTTTTTTTCTTATTCCACCAACTCCCACCTACCCCATTAAATGCATTTCTCTCTCCCTCATCCCATGGCCGGCCAAGTGGCCAAGAGAAGGACACTCACCTCACCCCCACTTTGCAATTAAGCCCTCCCCTTTCATTTAATTGCAACACCTTTACAAAATCCAAATCCCATATATACATTTCCTTTTCATTTCAATCCCTTTCTTTCATTTCTCTTTACCAAAAGCCAAACCCTAGCTTTCACCACCTCCATCTCCTTCATCTCCACCAAGGCAACCACCACCACTTCTCCAACCTAGCTTCATCTCTTCTTCCTTCATCACCATGGAAACCACCACCACAAGGTCAACAACACCAAAAGACTCCACCTTTCCTTTCATCATCAACCTCCATCACTTGGTGCCTTTTGGTGAGTAATTTTCATCACCAAGACTTGGTTATTTCTTAGCATGCTTAAGTTCACATATCATGTTCAATTATGCCATCAAAATCATATTTTTAGCCATCAAACACAAACCCTAGAAAACCTGTTCTGTATGCTGTTTCCAGTCGATTAGTCGACTTGACCTAGAACCTAGTCGACTAGAAACCCTTAGCTGAAACTTAACCTTTTCTGGAAACACAGTATTAGTCGACTTACCCATTTTCCTAGTCGACTAGCTCCACTATTAGTCGACTACTATTCTACCCTAGTCGACTAACCTTGCTTGAAACCAGAAACCTTAACTCTCGGCCCTAGTCGACTTGACTATATTATTAGTCGACTATAGACTATTAGTCGACTACCCATTCTTCCCTAGTCGACTAATTTATCCTGAGACGGAAACCCCAACTTTCTGTATCACAGACTTAGTCGACTTAAGTATCTGTTAGTCGACTTAAGATCATTATTAGTCGACTACCCCTCCTAACCTAGTCGACTAACTATTCCCTGAAACCAAACCCAACTCTCTGGAGACCAGTTCTAGTCGACTATACCAGACTGTTAGTCGACTAACTCCACTATTAGTCGACTACTCTTCCCTCCTAGTCGACTAACTTTGCCTGTCTGTCATAGTTGATTTCTTTCTTGAACATGAACCTTATCCTCTAGACTTACATCACATATAGGTTCACTTGACTTGTCACTTGACAAACATCATCTACCCTACCTTCTTTCTCACTCCACATATTTATATCACAGGTTATGGCGCATCCCAGGCTTCCGTGAATTTCGGATATTTCGGTATATTGGTGACTCAGGCGAGTGTTCTCACTCGCTACCCTCTTACTTCTTATTTCATTGATTATGCGCATGTTCTCGCTTTAGCTTTCATGTATTTTATTTCATGTGCTATGTCTTTTATTGCTTTATGCTATGCGTGGCCGACCCTTCGTGGTCGTTGGACTTGTTGGACTTTGGTCCTTACTTTTATATTACCACTTGGCATTACTTTAGACCTGTTAGTTATGTGCTACCATTTGACATATGTATATCACCTGACATCTAGTGTGTTATCACCTGACCACTTGGCATGCTCTATGGCAAGACCCTATTGGTATGACCTGACTTACCCAGACTATTATCAATCTCTTGACATGACTTGCCACCTGATTACTATCAATCTCTTATATGCTTGGTTGCTTGTTAATTATCATCATCCTGTCATGCTATCACTTTACACCCAGCATGATATACTTGACTTGTGATTATCATTCTTACGGGAACTTGACTTATTATCCTGTATCATGATCAGTGACTTGTTTTCCTGCTTTACATGCAGTGACCTGACTATGTTATACTTATGTACTCCTGATTCCTGATCATGTCTATTCCCTGTTTTTCCCGTAAAGTGATAATTAAACTATTGAATCTTAAAATGGACCAACTTGTATTGGGTCGGGGGAAACATGCGGATATCGATATGTGTTCGTGTTTACAGTGGCATTAGGTTGTGCACTATATATCCGGTCTTACCTGTGGTACTCCAGGGGACCGAGGGGAGTGCTTTCTCCCTTTCCTGTTTACTGTCATGACAAGGGCATACATAAGTCCCTCCTGTTTAGCCTTGCGGCAGGTTCCGTCTTCAAGCAACGGAACAATCCTGGGCCGTGGTCCCGGGTATGCACGGGACCCACTGTAAACATAGTTCGTTGATACAACCGCTGTTTCCAATAACAACCTCGACTTGCTTATATATGGATGTATGTGAGTTGGCCGTACACCGAGACACATACCGAGATATATGGGCAAGACGAGTAATAATAAAGTGTCATAATAACCGGCTCTTTAAGTTGTAAGTAGAGGTATGTGGAATGGGACGCATACCAAAGCCTGCAACTTAAACGGCTATGAATCTGTGATGTGCCTTACCGTATTTGCTTTCCCGGACTTTATATCGGATTTCATGTTTTATGAGTATTATGTTATAACTACCTGGTAGCTCGGATTGGTTTTATTCGGATTTCCTGTTTTATGATTCCCATGCCATGTCTATTCATACCTGCTCTATCTTATCTGCCTCCTGAGTATTTCCTACTTGATATATGCATTATTGTGCTCACCCTGCTTCACCACTTGGTTTTGCTTCTACACTCGCCTGGGGAGTATCATTTGACTCCCCTGGATTCCCACGTCCAGGTCATGGAGCTAGGAGCGTGTGATCGGAGTAGCGCAGTGGTAGCATGGATCCCCAGCAGGCCTTTCAGAGTTTCATCCTTCCAGACCCCCTCTGTGCCTCTCGAGTTTTTCCCTAGCAAACTCGCGAGTGCCCTTTTTCTATTTATGCTTGTACTTTCCTTGTATACGTGTATGTGAGCTTCCTTTTATACTGTTCATATATATTGTATATCTCTTGTATTCCCGCATTTGCGCATCAGTGATATAATATTATTGTAATATTGTAATCACATCTGGTGATAATTCTGTAATTGTATATATGTGTTGGAATGTATAATGCACCAATTGCTTCCGTACTCTGATTCTTGTCTGTACTGATGCTTAGCGTATATACGGGAGGGTAATTCTGACCTACGTATATACGTTGCAGTGACGTCCCCGTATCGCCGGGATCGGGGCGTTACAGGTTGGTATCAGAGCATAGGTCAACTTAGGCTCGTCAGAGCTTAGGTCAGCTTAGGCTCTAACCTCCTCAGTACGTCCAGAAGGCAAATCAATGGTAAAGAGATTTGCAACTGGAATACATGAGTCTTGGTTATACATTCCAACTGCAAGTGCAGAGTTATCTATTTCTTGGCTATCTTTCCTTTGATTTCTAATCCCTTCTTGAATATCTTTCCCTTGATTCCTAATCACTCCTACCCTTTCCCTGTTTTGGTTTTATGTTTTGGTTTTATGAAGCCTTATACTATTTTAAGGTATGACTAGACTAGAGAGGTAGTGGCTGGTTCAGAATGAAGCTATTATGTGATCTCTTCGGCCAATTCTATGAAGCTTGGTATTCTCCAGATCGATCTTGATCTGGCTATATTTCAGAAGACAGCAGTCGGTATTCGGATTCTTAATTATCGGTCTTCTTTATTATGCTCAGGATTTTCGGGGTTTTCTTTATTACACAGCCACGACATCATCAGCCGGAAATGCAGAGTATGATTATTATTCAGTTGACTTGAGAGCCCTACCTATAGTGCTTCATATCTTAATTGGTATAGATTCCACCTTTGTCCCCTTTGTATTCAATTTACCCCTTAACGAAATTGCGAGGACGCAATTTTTTGTAAGGTGGGTGGATTGTAATACCCCGTTTCCGGAATACGTACTTAGTTGCGTATTCAGATTTTCAGTCGTATTTTTTCGATTTGTTTCCTGTATTTATTCTGTATGATGAATTCCTTATATGATTGTTTTTGTTTTGGATTTGGATTCGTGGACACGGAGTCAGCCCTAGTCTGAACCGAAGGACCCGATCCTAGTATATTACCCGATTTGGCCTTTCCGGTGTTTAGATTTGACCGATTTCAGTTCCAAAGATTATTTTCCAATATTTTGGATTTTATATGATTTTCTGGGATTATCTTGGATTAAAAGGAATTTCTCCAAAACCGGTGTCGGCCAGTACCGCTGACCGATTCCCGGATTTTTATTTTACAAACGGCTTGGAATTTCATGATGGTTCTTTAGACATTATTCCTTAGAATCATATTTTCTACCTACATTCTTTTTCTGAGGATTTTATGAATTTATGAAAATTCCAACGGAGTCGGTAAATTATTGATTCCAGGATTTTTAGTTTTAAAACTATAAAGTATTTCTTCAAACGGATTTCACTATTGGTCTTTATATATTATTATTGATTTTTGGTAATTATTTCGGGTCGTTCCGAGATACTTGAATTTCGGACGATTCCGGTATTTTCCCGAAAGATTTCTGTATCTACTACTGAATCCCGGGAAGCCGCCACTTCCATTATTTTCATTTTCTATTCCAAGAGAATTTCTTCCCTTTTCCATTTTCTTTCCCATTTCCTATTTTCTTTCTTTCCTTTCCTTTAACTTCCACCACACACTTTTCCTATTTTCCAAAATTCCAACTTCTTTTTTTCTTATTCCACCAACTCCCACCTACCCCATTAAATGCATTTCTCTCTCCCTCATCCCATGGCCGGCCAAGTGGCCAAGAGAAGGACACTCACCTCACCCCACTTTGCAATTAAGCCCTCCCCTTTCATTTAATTGCAACACCTTTACAAAATCCAAATCCCATATATACATTTCCTTTTCATTTCAATCCCTTTCTTTCATTTCTCTTTACCAAAAGCCAAACCCTAGCTTTCACCACCTCCATCTCCTTCATCTCCACCAAGGCAACCACCACCACTTCTCCAACCTAGCTTCATCTTCTTCTTCCTTCATCACCATGGAAACCACCACCACAAGGTCAACAACACCAAAAGACTCCACCTTTCCTTTCATCATCAACCTCCATCACTTGGTGCCTTTTGGTGAGTAATTTTCATCACCAAGACTTGGTTATTTCTTAGCATGCTTAAGTTCACATATCATGTTCAATTATGCCATCAAAATCATATTTTTAGCCATCAAACACAAACCCTAGAAAACCTGTTCTGTATGCTGTTTCCAGTCGATTAGTCGACTTGACCTAGAACCTAGTCGACTAGAAACCCTTAGCTGAAACTTAACCTTTTCTGGAAACACAGTATTAGTCGACTTACCCATTTTCCTAGTCGACTAGCTCCACTATTAGTCGACTACTATTCTACCCTAGTCGACTAACCTTGCTTGAAACCAGAAACCTTAACTCTCGGCCCTAGTCGACTTGACTATATTATTAGTCGACTATAGACTATTAGTCGACTACCCATTCTTCCCTAGTCGACTAATTTATCCTGAGACGGAAACCCCAACTTTCTGTATCACAGACTTAGTCGACTTAAGTATCTGTTAGTCGACTTAAGATCATTATTAGTCGACTACCCCTCCTAACCTAGTCGACTAACTATTCCCTGAAACCAAACCCAACTCTCTGGAGACCAGTTCTAGTCGACTATACCAGACTGTTAGTCGACTAACTCCACTATTAGTCGACTACTCTTCCCTCCTAGTCGACTAACTTTGCCTGTCTGTCATAGTTGATTTCTTTCTTGAACATGAACCTTATCCTCTAGACTTACATCACATATAGGTTCACTTGACTTGTCACTTGACAAACATCATCTACCCTACCTTCTTTCTCACTCCACATATTTATATCACAGGTTATGGCGCATCCCAGGCTTCCGTGAATTTCGGATATTTCGGTATATTGTGACTCAGGCGAGTGTTCTCACTCGCTACCCTCTTACTTCTTATTTCATTGATTATGCGCATGTTCTCGCTTTAGCTTTCATGTATTTTATTTCATGTGCTATGTCTTTTATTGCTTTATGCTATGCGTGGCCGACCCTTCGTGGTCGTTGGACTTGTTGGACTTTGGGTCCTTACTTTTATATTACCACTTGGCATTACTTTAGACCTGTTAGTTATGTGCTACCATTTGACATATGTATATCACCTGACATCTAGTGTGTTATCACCTGACCACTTGGCATGCTCTATGGCAAGACCCTATTGGTATGACCTGACTTACCCAGACTATTATCAATCTCTTGACATGACTTGCCACCTGATTACTATCAATCTCTTATATGCTTGGTTGCTTGTTAATTATCATCATCCTGTCATGCTATCACTTTACACCCAGCATGATATACTTGACTTGTGATTATCATTCTTACGGGAACTTGACTTATTATCCTGTATCATGATCAGTGACTTGTTTTCCTGCTTTACATGCAGTGACCTGACTATGTTATACTTATGTACTCCTGATTCCTGATCATGTCTATTCCCTGTTTTTCCCGTAAAGTGATAATTAAACTATTGAATCTTAAAATGGACCAACTTGTATTGGGTCGGGGGAAACATGCGGATATCGATATGTGTTCGTGTTTACAGTGGCATTAGGTTGTGCACTATATATCCGGTCTTACCTGTGGTACTCCAGGGGACCGAGGGGAGTGCTTTCTCCCTTTCCTGTTTACTGTCATGACAAGGGCATACATAAGTCCCTCCTGTTTAGCCTTGCGGCAGGTTCCGTCTTCAAGCAACGGAACAATCCTGGGCCGTGGTCCCGGGTATGCACGGGACCCACTGTAAACATAGTTCGTTGATACAACCGCTGTTTCCAATAACAACCTCGACTTGCTTATATATGGATGTATGTGAGTTGGCCGTACACCGAGACACATACCGAGATATATGGGCAAGACGAGTAATAATAAAGTGTCATAATAACCGGCTCTTTAAGTTGTAAGTAGAGGTATGTGGAATGGGACGCATACCAAAGCCTGCAACTTAAACGGCTATGAATCTGTGATGTGCCTTACCGTATTTGCTTTCCCGGACTTTATATCGGATTTCATGTTTTATGAGTATTATGTTATAACTACCTGGTAGCTCGGATTGGTTTTATTCGGATTTCCTGTTTTATGATTCCCATGCCATGTCTATTCATACCTGCTCTATCTTATCTGCCTCCTGAGTATTTCCTACTTGATATATGCATTATTGTGCTCACCCTGCTTCACCACTTGGTTTTGCTTCTACACTCGCCTGGGGAGTATCATTTGACTCCCCTGGATTCCCACGTCCAGGTCATGGAGCTAGGAGCGTGTGATCGGAGTAGCGCAGTGGTAGCATGGATCCCCAGCAGGCCTTTCAGAGTTTCATCCTTCCAGACCCCCTCTGTGCCTCTCGAGTTTTTCCCTAGCAAACTCGCGAGTGCCCTTTTTCTATTTATGCTTGTACTTTCCTTGTATACGTGTATGTGAGCTTCCTTTTATACTGTTCATATATATTGTATATCTCTTGTATTCCCGCATTTGCGCATCAGTGATATAATATTATTGTAATATTGTAATCACATCTGGTGATAATTCTGTAATTGTATATATGTGTTGGAATGTATAATGCACCAATTGCTTCCGTACTCTGATTCTTGTCTGTACTGATGCTTAGCGTATATACGGGAGGGTAATTCTGACCTACGTATATACGTTGCAGTGACGTCCCCGTATCGCCGGGATCGGGGCGTTACAGTGAAGATTTTTCAACTCTGAGCCGATCTCCAATGAACTCCAGTCTATCACCTGGCGAAATCGACACACGATCACGGCGAAATCGACACACGATGTCGGCTTGAAATCTGCAGCTCAGCTATCCAACTGGAATGCACCACACATGCCTTCCCTATACTTCACCTTAGGAGAACTTCCATACGTGCCAATCACCGAACGTGTCTCTAACTCAGCAACTACATGACCTCACGAAGAACTCATCATGAGCCAACACTGACTCTCCAACTAACTAGCTCTATCTAGTCTACATGTCTTCAGCTGACGGTCCAATCAAGTCTGAGTAGAGCACATCGAACACCATCATCGGCTTCAACAACTGGATGCACACCCCTCCTATGCAAGCTCAACTGTTCATCGAGATCACAGCGCTTCACCTCTACGTGAAGTGCAACTCTTCACCTCTACGTGAGTCCCAAACATCTTCTCGAGAACCCAAACAGCTTCATATAGGTTGCATCACGAAATGGTTGCGCCTTTACGGCTGCCTACGTACCTTGCCCAACAAGCCAACCGTAGTTCATTCATATGAGCTCCATCAAGCTCAAACACTTGTACCTGGATTTGCAGCAGCGAACCTATCTGGCTGAGTCATATGAACCTTCTCATGACCATCATGGAAAATAATGGCCTTTAACTTTAGCTTGTCGCGATTACAAGCTTGAGATTCATGCTCCTTTTCCCACGAGCGTGATTTTACTTGGTTCCAATGGCTGCAAACACTCGACATTCTCATCAATATCTTCAACATGTTCAGTATCTACCCTGGCTACATGATCTCCACCCGGTGTCACATCCGGTGAAGTCTTCACTGATACCGAACCAACTGGAAATGGTGGAGTAGCATCAACCTCCACCCGCTGCAATACTTCCTTGGTCTCCGTTCTCTCCACCTGCTGAGAGACGGTAGACTTCAACATTGAAGTCTCATCAAATGCGACATGCCTACTCAACACGATCTTCTTATTTTCGGGGTCCACAACCTGTAGCCTTTCATATTCCTTTTGACACCCAAAAACACAAACCTCTTTGCTCGCGGATTCACCTTGCCATCCTTGGCACTAAAGTAGGTCTCGGACTTCCAAATTTCCGTAGCAAACTATGATCTTGAACAGTTTTTTCAGACCAAATTTCTAATGGAGTTTTACCTCCTATCGCAGTCGACCCATTTATGAGATGGCTAGCATATACAATCGCCTCAACCCAAAACGATTTGTCTAATCCTGCATTAGACAACAACCACCGAACCTTCTCCAGCAAGGAACAGTTTACTTCCTTAGCCAACTCATTTGTACCTTCTGTGAAGTGAGTAGCAGTATCGTTGTTCTGGCCAAATCGTAGGAATTGGTTCATATCTCTTTCAACATTACCAATCTGTAGCTCATTGATCTTCCTACCAATCTGCTTCTCCATTCTTCCTCTCCACTTCACCAATATATCTAGGACTTTACACCTTTGTCTCATGGGATATATATCCAACAATGGTTAGATAAACTATCAATAAAAAAGTACCTGTAACCTCCAAGTGATGCAGTCTTAGCAGGTCCCCAAACGCTTACGTGAACACAATCAAGAAGACCTTCTGAGCTGTGAGTACTGGTGCTGAATTTCACCTTCTTCTTATCCAGAACACTGTGTTCACCTTCCAAGTTGTAGGTAGCAGCACCTTCCAATGATCCCTTCTTTGAGGAGCTCGCAAAGACTTTTCACCTCCATGTCCGCCCTTCACCTGCCAGATCTTCGTGCAACCATCATCTGAAGAACTAGAAGTCTCCACCTGACCTGTAACCGTACTACCCTTCAAGTAGTAGAGATTGTCCCGACGAACACCCTTCATCACCACCATCGAGCCTTTGATCATCTTGAGAACAACATCTCGTACAGATATCACATGACCCAATGCTTCCAAAGCGCCAACAGAGATAAGATTCCTTTTGAGTTGAGGTACATACCTCACCTCCTTCAATTCTCGTACCATCCCATCTTCCATCTTAATACGGACTGTACCCATCCCTTCTATATTACACGGATGATTATCACCCATGACCGTGTAACATCCATTTAGCTTCTCAAAACTAGAAAACCAGGCCCTGTTCGGGTACACATGATAGGTGGCTCCGGTATCCAAGTCCACTCAGCATTATCTGAGTAGTCAATAGTATGAGTAGTAACAGAGAGAGAGAATACCGATGAGTCTTCATCCGATCTACCCGCTTGTGCGAGATTCGCCTCGGTGTTTGACTCCACCTTCTTACCTTTGGCCTTCGGGCAGTCAACTTTCTAGTACCCTAGTTCCTTGTATAAGGCGCACTGATTTCTCTTCAGATTTCTGAAGCCTGACCTGGACTTCGACCTTCTCTGATCATCTCTTCCCTTCCTATTGGAACTTCTGCTTCTTACTGCCAATACCTCTGCTGTTGTGCTTCCCGAAGAAGACAATCTATCTTATCTCCTTGCTTCATAACTCACAAGTGTAGCAGACACCTCACTGTAGTTAAGGGATTTTCTTTCATTGAGAAATGTAAGAGTAAAGGTCTCGTACTCTTCCCTAGAAAGAGAGTTCAAAAGAATTACCGTCTTACCATCTTCACTGGTCTCCACATCCACATTAACTAGATCTGTAAGAAGCTTCGTGTAGCGATTCAAGTGTTCATTGACGGAGCATCCTCTTTGCATCTGAAAGCCATAAAGCTTACTCTTCAACTGCAATTGCGACCTATGCTTTTCGTCAGATACTTCTTCTTCAGGATCTCCCACAGTTGCCTCGCAGATATATCATGCAACACTTGATACTTGATGTCTTGTGTCAGACAAGACCTGATCAAGCCACACGCCGAACGGTTCATCTTGTCCCAATCTTCTTCCGTCATTGATGCACGCTTCTTCTCCAACCGTAGAGTGTCTTTGAGGTTTGATGCCGTCAGCGCATCCATAACCTCACACCTTCACATACCAAAGCTGTTCATGCCGTTGAACTTCACCACATCAATCCTTGGATGTGGATTCATCGATCTCACCGATGTACTTTCTCCAGCCATCTTCTCAACTGATTCCTCAAAATAATGCGGAAACAAACAGAGTTAGATGAAACAAATGGAGTTATATAAAACAAACTAGATAAAGACAGGATCTTTACCTCCACGCGAAACCCTTGAAGAGTTTCCGAAGCAATCTACTCCTCCAAATTGATCCCTCGAGCATAGATGAAACAAATGGAGTTATATAAAACAAACTAGATAAAGACAGGATCTTTACCTCCACGCGAAACCCTTGAAGAGTTTCCGAAGCAATCTACTCCTCCAAATTGATCCCTCGAGCAATCTACGCGCTGTTTATCGACACACGATCACACAAACAGTCCCAACGTTGCTCCGAGATCGACACACGATCTCCGCCAAACAGCAACTGATGCCCTTGAATCAACACACGATCCCACGCCGAACTTGGGATGCTCTGATACCAATTGTTGTGCCCAGGGGACAACAACCTCTCTGAGGAATCTGCGCACCTGGCGGAGACTTGATACAGCCAGAGAAGCAACCAACACGACAAGAACAACCAACAATAGAGAAAAGTAATCAACACAATATTTAACGAGGTTCGGTAATGTGCCTACGTTCTCGGGGCAAGAGAGAGAGAGATTTTATTGATTCAACAATCAATACAAACTAATACAGAGGGAAACTCTAGGGAATTCTTTTTGGGATACAATACATGAGGGCTCTCGCCCCTATTTATAGCCACAGAGTCCCTGAATTTAAGGAAACCCAGATTGGATTCGATCCCATCCAGAAAAGGAATCTGAATCCCAAAAGGAAAGTCAAAACGCGCCTGTCGGTCGACCGACCCATGCCACGGTCGACCGCGCCCAACCGAGAGCAGCCTGCTTTTAGTCGGTCGATCGGACCGGTCGACCGCTCTCTTCCACGGTCGACCGGGCGGTCGACTGGGCTAACCTTGTGCACGTCGTGCACGCCGGTCGACCGGGTGGCCGACCGACCTTCTCCACCAGTCGACCAGGCGGTCGACCGAGAGCACAATCTGGCTTGCTAAATGTGCCGTTTCTCGCTCCTTTGATTTCCGATCTCTATGCTAACTTCCTCTACTCCTCTATCTCCTCTCTCCCACATTACTTATAGCAGCGTGTATATTAACAAAACATATAAGTAGTTTATTAGTATCTGTATTCGTATAAAAATGCAGATACAAAGTGACCTCATTATATCAAATTTTCTCTTCACCTTTGTTGGTTATGATGTAAGCCTACAAAACACACACACGTATATATTTTTTTCTTCCCTAAATTGTAAGTGGTCCAAAATTGACACAACGAAGGGAAGAAATTCCTTTTCGATCTAGAAAATGAGACAAGCGAAGTCTCATGAAAATTGTTATACATGCGATCATGTCACATCACTAGTCTTATAAATATCCATTTATGAGTCTTGTTAGTCTTGACAATCCAATTCAAAATGGACCGATCTAATTGGTCAGGTCTTTGAGAATCAAGCGAGAGATTTTTCATTCTTTAGAATGTTTCTTAATTAAAGAACTACTTTTCAATTCCTTTCTAGTGAAATACGTTGTTATCATGTCATATCACTAGTCTTATGAAAATTGTTATACGATCGTGATTATATCATATCACTAGTCTTATCAATATATCTCATTTATGAGTCTTGTTAGTGGGGAGTGAAATATCAAATTTACCACTCTGTATTTTTGTCCAAATACGTACTATTACTGGCGAAATAAATATTAACTTATTACTACATGTATTGAATTGGTACACAAACTTTTTCAATTATTTCAGATATCCATTTACAGGGTCTCAAGTTCAAACCAAGCTAGTATTATGGTAGGCCTCCATGCATGTAGTTAGTAGTTTCTTGGTGTGAAACAGCTAAGCCTAAACCCTTTAACCCTCATAAATTGGTATTTATTCAAGAGGAGAGAGAGTTAGATGTGTGGGTACCATTGGAAACCCTAATACAGTAATACTTGTTCTTATGACAGTTTGGAAGTAGGCTGGTCTGTGGTCACTTCCTTCTTCCCCCCTCTATGTATAAAAACAGGTATCTTCTCTCCGCCAACAGAACTCCATGTTCCCTCAGCTGCTTTGCATTTTGGCTGCATATGCTGACAGGTGTTGGAAAAAAAAAGCTGAAACCTTTAATTTCTGCATTGAATGCTTTCTTCTTTCATGGCAGCAGTCAGTGCATTGTGCGTTGCATTCATTTTGAGCTCAACGACTTTCACCCTTCTTTCAAAGTTCCCCTGCAATTTAGCCAGAGGTTTGCCAGTCAAACTGTCACACCTCTTCATTGAGCTAGTATTCTGTGAGCTATGGGTCATAGCTTCGTGAATTATCATTCTCACTCTCATTAATTGCTAGTGTGATTCACAGTTCATAAAGGGCTTGTTTGGTTAAGGGTGGAAATGAGGAAGTGAAGAAGTGAGGAAGTGGTAATAGTTCCCTTTAAAACATAGGAATTGGTTGTAAGTTTTCTGATGTTTAGATGTTATTAGGAAGTGTGATTTGGAAAATGTTGTGTCTTTTTTAGTGTTTGGATAGTAATGTGAAAGTGGAAGTGGAAAAGTTGACTACAAAGTTGAACGTAAAATAATATTAAAATAAAAAATAATTAAGAAAACAAAAAATAGACTGTAATAAGAATACAAGTGAGATTTATATGATCAAAAAACTAACTGTTTTGTGCTACAACTTATTACAAATGAGATTTACATGACCACAAAATTAACTGTATCACTTTGGAAGTGAAGAAATAGTTATGTAAAAAAAAAAGAGAAAAGGAAAAGAAGTTTTCTTATTTTCTTTTTCCGGTATTTGGATAGATAGGGAAGTGAGCAATTATACTTCCCCATTTTCTTACTTCCGCCCACTTCCTTGCAACCAAACACGCGGAAAATAGTAGCAGTATCACGTAACATAAAAAAAAACTCATATAAATAACATTACTCGGTATTTCACTCTCTTCAACTGTTAAGGATGTGATTGGCCAATTGCATGTAATTGTGGGGCTCCCATTCTTGTCATTACTAAGATTATGATATTCTGTCGTGTTTTAAAAAAAAAAAAAAAAAAGTGGTTTGACTACCGATCTGTATCTATCCTCTCTACTACCAAGCTAACTCTTGTTGTTGATGCTTGTGATCATTATTATTGTTAAATTCACAATACTATTATTCACTCCACGACTATGTTTTAAATTTTCTGCAGTTAATGATTCTATCATAATACTTAAATTTCTATCTAATATTGCTTTTTTTTTTTTAGTCCTCATGTTTTTTTTCTCCTCCTGATCACAGAGCAAATATTGTGTGAACTTGATGCATAATTCAGATTCTCACAGAATCTCAATGCAAATGAAAGTGGCAACAAAATTCAACAAGTAAATCGAAAAGACAAAGGGGTTGTAAATACATTTTTATTCTTTATTAATTCTATTATTAATTATATTCTAAAGAATCCAAATGCTCAAAAGTTCTTGACCCTCTTTGCCTTTGATCCCTGTGCTCCAGCTCAGTGCTAACCTGGAAGAAGAGAGTCTCTTCCTCAAAAAAAAAACAGACATTGGAGAAGAGAAGAGAGCCTCTCTTTCTTCTCTCTCATCCATCAAAACAAACAGAACCTTGGTGATTCATTAGTGTTTGTTTGGAAATTTGAAGGAAGAATCCAAGATGCCTCTCTCTTGCAGGTGGTGGTCCAATTGCATTGGGAGTCAACTTTTTCTGATAGAAGATTATTTTGTCAACTTAAAGCTATTATTGGTAATGATTATGTCACTAAGGCTGCAAGTTTGCATAATTAATTATCAAAATGATCCCAATAAGACAGCAAGAAGAGCAAGTTACTGATCAACTACACAATAAAACTAAGCTCATTCTAGCCTACCTCCAACATTAGTATCTAGATCACTGTTTGGTACAACAACTGGAAGGCCACAAGAAGAGAGAGTCAACACATCGGTGGAGGTTTGTTGCACCAATGCCCTCGTCAGCTCACTCCTACAAAGGACGATCTTATATTGTTAAGAATTGCTTAGATATTACAAAACAAAGTGACAGTTTACTGCAAATAGATGGCAAGAGATGCCACAACTGATTTTTTTTTTTTTTTTTTTTTTTTTTTTTTTTTTTTTTTTTTTTTTAAGGTTAATTGCATATACACCTCATGCGCCATAGACATTTGGAGTACTAATACTCTCTCAATTTTTTTATTAGCAGACAGACCCCCTAACTCTTAATATTCTGGCTCTTAATATTAACAGACAGACCTCCTGGATCAATTTCGATTTAGAAGCCATGAAGCCTCTCTGCTAATAAAAGAGCTGAGAAGTTATTAGTGCTGTATACTCGATAGTACAAAGTGTGCATCTGTAATTAACTTTTTTTTTTGTGTGTATCACTATCATAAAGGCATCTTAACCCTATGAGTCAATTCAGGTGATAAGATGCGATCATTTCATATTATAGGATATGAAGTATCACTGTTTCAATTATTAAAAATAACTTAGATTAGATGAAAAAGATGATTACTACAAAAAATAGTAAGGTATAAGATGGCTCTTTTGTATCATCAAGACGTTTAGACCATCGAGTGATCTCTAAAGAAATGCGGTTTTTTCGCGCGGTAGATTTTGAGCACATGCTATGCACGTTGGTGAGCGCACACAGGAACAAGGGGGATATTGCTGTTGCAAAGATAGCAAGATGTACGAAGCTCTTTTATGTCAATTGAGACATGTTGGACCCTCGAGTCAATTCCAAAGAAAATTTGTGACCTTTCAGTGATCGTGTAGCAGAGATACAGGGCTGTTTGTGTCGAGTAAAAAGTTATAAAAGATCGTAATTTGTAAATAATTTATAGCCCAATTACAACTATTGTATTTGTTTGGACCGTAATTCGTAAAAGACTTACGCAACCCAATTACCACTCACTTGCAGCTCAATTATCACTCACCTACAGTTAATTTTGTGGTCATGTAAATTTGTATTATTATTTATTAATATTAAAATTTTTAGTATTTAATTACAATATTTAAATTTTTTAAATCACCAAATAGATAATTTTGTGGTCAGCTTTTTTACGACTTATACATTACGACAACCAAATACCGTAAAAGACAATACACTTTGTCACTTACAACTTTATATTACCAACCAAACATTATAAAACTTACATATATGTAACTCATTTACAACTGTAAAAGAGTTTACCAATTACGACTTACGAATTACGGTCAATTACGGTGACAAAACAGACCCATTAGAGATTAAAGATTAGTATACCCTTAACATTGTACAGTTTGTGGTATCTCTTTCATTTAGTTTTAGTTCTATTATCAAAGGCCATGGGTTATGAGCAAAATTCAATCCAAGTAGACGCACAGACCTAACAATGATTCAATTTTGTGCAAAAATCACAACAACAACAACACCACAAAATGAATGACATAATGAGCCTGATTTCTTACTTAATTATCAAAATCAATGTCATGTCAAAGTGTCACACAGAAACTAAAAAGAAAACTAATAATAAAAAATAAAAATAAAATTGTGCCTTAATCTGAGTTTGGTAACCAAGCACCCACTTTTCCTTCTGTTTTTTTTTTTAAGGATAAGAATAAACAAACCAGGCACAAGATTACCCCATAGTTGGTGAGCACCTGACAGTTTGCAGGTACACCCCCACAATTCTTCCAAACTAGAAATTAAATTTTTTTTTTCCTTCCCAAACTCTTTGTATAATTAAGTGAGATTAGCAACTAATACAAATTAAAATCAAAATTGCTCTCTGCAAAACTACACATGTATAGGGTTGCATCTGAAAAATAACCTTTTGCTCTATTTTTTATCATCGCCCCCGCATTTCAAAAAAAAATATTAAAATTAGGCCCTAGTCACACTTTGTGTATAAATACCCTCACAGGGTGAGGATGCAAAGTAACGATAAGGAAGAAGAAGGGAATGGCTTCACAACCTGGCCCTTTCACTCAATGGCCATGGCAAAAGCTTGGCAGCTTCAAAGTATACTTGATATCACCATTTTTTTTTCTTTTTAACATTTATTTACACTATCTCTCATGAAATCTTTCTTCTTCTTCTTCTTCTTCTTCTTCTTTTTTTACAGTACATATTGTTGGCCCCTGGGGTAGCAAGGAGCATGTACAAGCTCACAAGGGCCAGAAACGAAGGAAAAGATATTGACATTTTCAACCTCGTCATCTTCCCTACTCTCTTGCTGAGGCTTCTCTACTCTCAGCTGTGGATCACTCTCTCTCGATTCCACACAGCAAGGACCAAGCACAGGATCGTCAACAAGAGCCTCGACTTCGATCAAGTCGACCGAGAGAGGAACTGGTAGGATTTCACTCAGTTTATCGTTTGTTTTCTTGATAATGTTTCTAGTTTGCTGGACTGAAGAGAAATGTGAGAGCGGGTGCAGGGACGACCAGATAATTTTGACGGCGCTGCTGTTCTTCATGGGGAACGAGGTGATCCCTGGGGCGGCGTACTTGCCGTGGTGGGAGACGAAAGGGGTGGTTCTCACGGTGCTGCTTCACGCCGGCCCCGTTGAGTTCATGTATTACTGGCTCCATCGCGCCCTTCACCATCATTTTCTCTACTCTCGTTATCATTCTCACCATCATGCTTCCATCGTCACTGAGCCCATCACATGTAATGTCTTCTCCATTTTTCTTACGATTTCGTTCATGAATACGAAGCACATATGTTGAATATGTATTTTTTTTTTTATTTGTAGTTTTTTTGGTTAATTTTAGAAAAGGATTGAAGTTAAAAAGAAAATTGGGTCATGTGAAGATTTGGTTCTTTTTTTATTATTTATTTTAAGATTAAGAGTTAAAACAAAATCACAAAGTAAGATCACTTTAAGTGCTCAGAGTGCAGCAGGCCAACTTTGAAGTGTATGTCAGTTCTTAGGCTATTAGGTCCTATTTCCAATCACTAGTCCTCTTAAGCCTTATTAATTAAAGTTTTTAATTTCAGTTTCAAAGTTATTATATTATTTTCTATACAAGGGCTTGTCCTTTTATTACTTTAGGTTCTAGATGTATAAATTATTGAGCATATGGCTACAAGTATGTACAACGAGCATACATGAATGTATGTATTTGCATACATGTAGTTAACAAATTGAACATAAACTTTGTATTGCATGATCAACTGTGCTTGCTTTTTAACCAATATATGACGTATGTAGTATGTACATATGTATATTCTTTGAGAACATACGCACATGAATAAGTAGAAACATACGAGAGTATGCATTTATGAATGTATCTATTAGTAATGTAACTAATATACTACTCGAATTGGCAGCTGTGATTCATCCTTTTGCTGAAGAGATGGCTTACTTCTCCCTCTTCGCGATCCCGCTGATAACAGTGATACTCACTGGAACTAGCTCAATCGTTGCAGCAGTCGGCTATCTGATATATATCGATTTCATGAACTATTTGGGCCATTGCAACTTTGAGCTCGTTCCCAAATGGCTCTTCGATGTATTCCCTCCTCTCAAGTACCTTATGTACACTCCATCGTAAGTGTCATTCAGTTTTTGTTTCAGTTGTTTGATGTGCATTGTTAACTCACAATCCATCAGCTTAAGCTTCCACGATTCTCATATCAAGATGATGGCTTTCTATAGGTTCCATTCCCTTCACCACACACAATTCCGAACAAATTACTCCTTGTTCATGCCATTCTACGACTACATATATGGCACGATGGACAAATCATCGGACAATCTGTACGAAAGTTGTCTCATGGGAAGGCAAGAAGAGGCACTGGATGTCGTCCACCTCACCCACCTCACCACATTGCAATCCATATACCATCTTCGGCTAGGATTTGCGTCTCTATCGTCAAAACCCTATGAATCCAAGTGGTACATGTGGGTTATGTCGCCGTTGAGCTGGGGTTGGATGATGCTTACTTGGGTGTATGGAACCACATTCACTGTGGAGAGGAACAGGCTGAAGAAACTGAATATGGAAACATGGGCAATACCAAGATATAACTTTCAAGTTAGACCTTGTTACACAATATTTTTTTCAGTTCAAAGTTTTACGGTTTAAACTTTACAGTTAACTAAGTTTTTGATTATTGATTTGATTGAATGTGCAGTATATGTCATCCTCGCAAAGAGAGGAAATCAACGAGTTCATTGAGAAGGCAATTGTCGAGGCAGAGAAGAGGGGGGCCAAGGTGATCAGCCTTGGTCTCTTGAATAAAGTAAGCACAAGTTGCGTATAATGTACACTTACATATTGCATAATGTGCATTTAGCTAACATATTTGTGTTGACATTACAACTAACAGGGAGATGAATTGAATGGAAATGGTGGGCTTTTCTATCAAAACAACCCAAAACTCAAGGTGAAAATTGTGGACGGGACGAGCTTGGCAGCCGCAACGATTCTCAACAGTCTCCCCCAAGGGACAAAAAACGTTCAACTTGTCGGAAAACCCTCTAAGATGGCTTGTGTGTTGGCTCTAACCTTGTGTCAAAAGGGAATCAAGGTGTGTGTGTGTGTATATACACACATATCAATCAAGAACACAATTGTCCATTTTTTTTTTGTCAGTGAAATTCGATAATAATACACTAATTTGGTCTCCTGACAGGTAACGGTGGCACGAAGAGACACATACAAGATCCTAAAACTGAAGTTGCCACAAGAACTCGTAGATTATGTCATTTTCTCTGAGAATTATGCCAGCCAGGTAAAACTTTCCCTTATTCTCTCTCTTTTCTGTTTGGAGTAAATACATCTGCATTGTTAAGAAGTTTTTTTACAACATGACATCAGAGTCATTTTCTCTAAAATTCTCTTCCTTTGATCATCGTTGTCAATTCCTTCAACTGATTTAACAATATTGTTCGCGAACTTCATTTTAGGTATGGTTAGTAGGAGACGGGGTAATGGATCGCGAACAGAAAAAGGCTGTGAAAGGTGTTCATTTCATCCCGTTTTCTCAGTTTCCTCCCAGAGTCGTGCGCAAAGATTGCTTCTATCATAGTACTCCGGCTCTGAAGACTCCAACGGAGTACGAAAACCTGCATACATGCGAGGTATCATTGAAACCCCACAGATACAACTTTGTAGGAATCATCAATATTTTCTCCTGATGAACTCGTATATGTTTTGCTGTGCGATGACAGAATTGGTTGCCGAGGAAGGTGATGAGTGCTTGGAGAGTGGCGGGGATAGTGCACGCTCTGGAAGGATGGGACGCGCACGAATGTGGTGACATTGTGATGGAGATGAACAAGGTTTGGTGCGCGGCCTTGGACCACGGCTTCCTTCCATTCGAGAATGCGCAATGCAATTGAGTCTGGGGAGAGACCGTGATCGTTAAACATGTGTTTTCTATTTGCAATGTAGTGCTTCGATGTGCTTTCGGAGATTGAAATCATACCTACTTACAGTGCTATAACTAGTTGATGAAGGTGTTTTCTCGCTAGATCTCTTGGCACATTTCATGGATTGGTTATGACTGTCGAGATTTTTAGCATTCAAATGCTATAAAAGTGAATTGTTTTATAAAGTTTATAAATTATCATAATTAAATACTTTTGTAAGTAGCAATATGATGCACATTATCTAAAATAGTAGTTTAATTTTTATTTATTTTTTTTTTTAAGAGGTGAGAATGAGATAGATTCAATTAGAAATGGGCCAGCTTTGCAGGAATCTTAAGTTTTTGTATAATGGCCTATGGTTAGAACGCCAAAGCTTAAGAGTGACAAAAAAGTGATTTCTTTAAAAACCGTGTGATGAGAAAAGCTGGTGCCGTTCTTAACTGTGAAATGGACTTGCTTGCCTCTCGGGCTGCATGGTGTTCGACGAAATCACACAGAGGGAATTTTTCTTCAAGGATCCATTTCATTCAATAATGGGTGAAAGGAGAGCCGATCGCAGGCTAACATTTTGACGGCACAATCGGAAACCTGCTCCCAAACACAATGCCCGCAACCTGTTCGCTGAAATTACTCAGTAGGCTCATTTGGTTGAGGAGCCAACCCGAACCCAACTCAGTTGGCGTCAAAGACAGTGAAGCATCGTGAAAGCTTCAATCTCCTCTCTCTAAGCTGTCATGATGCTTCACTGCCCCTCAATCTCAATACAATCATCACTGCCCCCTTCCTCATCATCGCCTCTAGCCTTCCAAATTCCGACTGGAAGCAGCATTTTCTTTGTCCTCTTCCAGCAATATTTGCGGCCTCCATCTCTGCCCCCGCCCTTCTCTTCTCTCGGATGGGCCGGCACGTCTCCGGCTCATCCTTCACCGCCAGCCTGTGCCCGATGAGCCCGTATTGCAATGGCCCTTCGGCGAGATCGAGTGCCTCAGCCGGAGCGAGCTCTTCTTCACGTGCTGCCGGTCCTCCCCCGGGTTCGGGGGGCGGACCCGTTGACATATTATTTGCAGTATGATGGAGGCGGAGGAGGAGGCGGAGGGCAATGCAGGTGTTGTTGGTGCAAATAATGGCGGTGACGAGCAAGATAAAGACAGGGCTAGGGCTGAGGTTGCGGAAAGCGGCGCCCCCGATAAGGCTGATGAGGGATGCGAGCAACGTGAGGCCCGGGTCGCCAGCGATGGCGAACCAGAGGCCGATGACGTCGGCGGAGGTCATGAGGCAGCAGATGGGGTTCACCGAGCAGAGCGACACCTGGCTGCACAAGACGCTCACAAGGACCCTCGTCGGCCAGGTAAAATTCCTCAGGGATCATCCATATCTTCTTTTGATTCTCTGAAATCAAATTTATGCAGTATATATTGTCAAATTCAATAAGATTGCAATGTGTTTTCATTGAATGGCTTGAAACTTGTATGAGGTGGTGATACAAAAGTTGTATATGTGTTCAATTGTGATGCATATCATTCTTCAAGATTAAGAGAGATATGCATTCTTTCTCCTGCTTGTCGAAAATATGCCATCATATAACAGTTTGTTGTGTAACCAAAGTGTTGCACTATCTTCAATCTCTATTTTCTCATGATATAACATACATACACACACCTATACATACATTTTCGATATGCGGAGAATATTGATCTAAGAAGTATGTACACGGATGCATCAAGCGCGTCATGATACACTGGCGCGCATGAAAATTCTAAAATGTATGTATAAAATTTTAGAGAATAGACGGCATAAACTTTAAATTAGGGGTTTCTTCTTTTTACATAAATGATGAACAAATAAGATGTGGATATGAGTTTACAAGATAATTAAATGCCCAATACCCAGTAAGCAAAAATATCCAAATAGTCCGACACCTCCCTTCAAGTTGAAGCATAGATATCAATCATGCCCAACTTGTTACAAAGACTAGTTAAACATCTTTTAAATAAAATTTTTCTAAACATAAAACTAAGAAACAAGCATGAAATCAGTAAGCTGATGTTACGTTGTTGATTCATTGATGTCGACGCTAAAATTGCCTCCATGCCAAGAGTCAAACATTCATTACTGTTTTGAATACAGTTAAAATTTTAGAGGTTTCTGAACTCAGTAGAAATGAAGAGTTTTGAGATTTTCAAACTAAGCAAAAGTGAAAGTTTGAGATATCCTCAAACTTAGTAGTAACAGATACCCGCAGTAGATGAAGATAACATCAACAATATTAATGTCAGCATCAACATAAATCAACAGTAGCAATAGAAGTAGCCGACAATATCATTTGATAAGTTGAAGCTGATGATAAAAGACAGTAGTGAAGGTGACATTTGATGATGATTATAATTTTGAAGCTTGAAGAAGGCTAAATTTTTTTTTTAATGGAGGATATGGCCAACTAGTTTTTCTTTTTCTTTTTTGAACAATACCAGCGTACTGTTCATGTGAACAGTAAAATCTTTTTTTTTTTTTTTACAGATCTAAATTCAAACTCACATTAGATTTAAAAAAGAAAAGAAAAGAAAAGAAAAAAAAAAGATAAGAAGAAGAGATTAAGTAGATAGTTGGCGGTTAAAATTAGGTTTTATGAAGAGGAGAAAGAGATGATGATGGAAGAGAGATCGCTTTGATACCATATTAGGTTTTAGATAATAAATGATATAAATCCTAGATTAGGGATTACCTCTTTTAATGTAGACAATGAACAAATAAGATGCAGGTATGAAGTTACAAGATGACTAAATATCCAATACTTAATAAGCAAAAATGCCGAAATAGTCTAACAGTATGCACAAAATTGCAATAACATGACAAAAAATATTGTGGCTGACATGGCTTCATAACAGGAGTTTTCGTGTTTCATAAATGCATGACAACTAGTGAGCCACTTGTACAGAATTTGCTTTAATCTCTCTTGTTGGATCATTTGCTTACAACTGCTCCACGTGCAATTCTGAGGCTTGCAATTATGCACACACTTCTCCCAATTCAAAACTGATGTATGTTTTGCTGACAGTCATGTTGTGCGCCGATGACAACAACCAATAGAGAATCCCACAGATCTCCAAGTACAAAGAACACCCAACAAACACGAGAAGAACACACAAATCGCAAACACACGATCTAACGAGGTTCGGCCTCAATGCCTACGTCCTCGGGACAATCCACTGGAGAGATTAATTACTAGGAAGATACTTACAATAACTATCAGCCTCTTTGAATGCAAGAGAGCTTTTGCTAATCCCTTTTCTCAGGCTCTCCAAAAGGTTCTCACAACCCTTAAACCCTAGAAAATAACCAACAGCCTTAAATACCCAGATTTTCGGAACAGCAGAATTTCGCCCAAACCCGACTGTCGGTCGACCGGCCGGTCGACCGACATCCACCCCGGTCGACCGGTCGGTCGACCGAAATTAACAGAGAGTTGGGACTTGCAGTCAGGGTATTGCGGTCGACCGGCCGGTCGACCGCCTCCGAACCCTGTGCATGCTGTGCATGTGGGTCGACCGGGCCGGTCGACCGACCTGCCTGTTTTTCTGCTGCTGCTTCTGTTTCCTGTTGTTGTTCCCTTTGCCTTTCGTCGTCGACTTCCTTGGCGATCACTTCGACAACCCTTGGCAATCCATATCAACTTCCCCATCAGTAAACTCTCTCTTTCCAACAATTCTCCACCTCGGCGAAGATTTTTCCTAAAATCTGAGCCGATCTCCAACGAACCCCAGTCCATCACCTGGCGAAATCGACACACAATCTCAGTGAAATCGACACACGATCTCGGCTTGCGCGCACCGGTCGAAATCGACACACGATCTCGGCGAAATCGACACACGATCTCGGCTTGGAATCTTTGGCTCATCTATTCCTGGAAAACATCGCACATGCCTTCCCTGCACTTCACCATAGGAGAATTTTCATACCTGCCGATCACCAACCGTGGCTCCCGCTCTGCAACTTCACGACCTCACGAAGACTTCCTTACGAGCCAACACTGACTCTCCACTGACTAGCTCTATCTAGTCTTCCTGTCTTCCACTGATGGTCCAACCAAGTCTGTGTAGAGCCCACCAAACATCATCGGTGTAACGCCCCGATCCGGCGAGTACGGAGACGTTACTGCAACGTATATACGCAGGTCAGAAACATCCTCACGTATATACGCTAAGCATCAGTACAAGTAAGAATCAGAGTACGGAAGCAAGTGGTGCATTATACATTCCAACACATGAGTACAATTACAAAGTTATCACCAGAGGTGATCCAATATTACATGAATATTACATCACTGATATGCGCAATTGCGAGATTACAAAGGGATGTACAAGTATGAATAGTATTAAAGGCACTCACGAGTTTACAAAAGGAAAACTCGAGAGGCACACAGGGGGCCTGGAAGGATAGAGCTTCAGATGGTCTGCTGGAGATCCACGCTACCGCTGCGCCATTCTGATCAGCAACTGGAAGAATCCACACGCTCCAAGCTCCATGACCTGGACATGAGGATCCAGGGGAGTCAGATAGAACTCCCCAGGCGAGTGGTGATACAAATGCCAGATGGCGTGCTGAGATAAGTACAAGTGTATCGATAAAACCGAATCATAATCATACATTGAAAACCGTGTCGTGAGCAGAAGCATGCAGGAGAAAGTAGACATGATAAGTGATATCAAGCAGGAAGTACTCGTGGTATGATAAGACAAGATCAGGAGACTGGTGGAATAGGATACAAGTGGTAAAGCAGGGTATGAGCAGCAAATATAATAATAACCATAAAACCGGAAATCCGATGTAAAATCCAGTACAAGCAAATATGGCGAGGCACATCACAGATTCATAGCCGTCTAAGTTGCAGGCTTCAGTATGCGTCCCATTCCACATACTTCTGCTTACAACTTAAAGAGCAGGTTATTATCTTAACACTTTATTATTACTCGTCTTACCCTGATGTCTAGATATGTGAACTAGCGTCCCAGCACACACATATATCCACATCCGAGTAAAGCAAGGTTGTTATTGGAAACCAGCGGGGGTATCAACGAACTATGTTTACAGTGGGTCCCGTGCTTGCCCGGGACCACGGTCCATGACGTTCCGTTACTGGTGCTCGGAACCAGCCGCAAGGCGTACAGGAGGGTCTTATGGAATGCCCTTATCATGATGGTACCAAGAAGGAGGGAGCCAGCACTCCCCTCGGTCGCCTGGAGGCCCACAGGTCAGACCGGAAGTTTTTAGTTGCACAACATGCCTAATACCACTGTAAACACGAACACATATTGATAGCCGCAAGTTTCCCCCGACCCGATGCAAGTTGTCCTTTTATGATTTATTAAGTAATTATCAGATTCCGGGAATGAGCAGGAATAAGTCAGGAATGTCAGGAATGCAAGTATCTCAGAAGTACAGTTTGTACTGTAATATATCAAGATGTAAACATGATGTCAGGTTATCATTCCCGTTATCGTGATAATCGTAAGAGTCAAGTATATCATGCCGGTGTTAAGTGATAGCATGACAGAAGGATGATATTTGGCAGGTGACCAATCATGTCAAGAGATTGATATTAGTCCAGTGGCAAGTCATATCATAACAAGAGGTCTTGCCAAGTGGTAGCATGTCCGATGTTAGGTGATAACAAATCAGTTGTCAGGTGATATACATGTGTTAAATAGTAATATGTAAATGACAGGTATGAAGTAATGGCATGTAGTAAAGCAGTAGCTGAGCACAACCAAGCGGAGCTGAGCAAGCTGGTAATACAGACAGCAAACAGGATTTAACACTGGAGCGTCTGGCAAGGTTACCGGAACAACTCGGCTTAAGGTGCGAGTAGGAAATCCGGCAGCATCTCGCCTAGACGAATCAAGTGGTAAAGCACTGAACGCTGATCATGACAACCAGGCGGGGCCGAAGACCTGACGGTCCCAATCACTTCCCTTTCGAGATAGTGAGTGACCGGAGGCTGAGGGCTGAGAGACCTGTCGGTCCCAATCACTTCCCTTTCGAGATAGTGAGTGACCGGAGGCTGAAGAACGGAGAGACCTGCCGGTCCCAATCACTTCCCTTTCGAGATAGTGAGTGACCGGAGGTTAAAGGCTGAGAGACCTGCAATGTTAGTACCACATGAACAAGAATTAACTACCATAATACAGGCATTCGTCACAGAGCAATACATGTCCAGACATTGGCACTCGGCCATACACAAATACAGGGACTCAGCCCAATACATAATACATGAAAACATGGAGTAAAACACATGTCGACCCGACGAAGCGGGGAAACCCAAATGGAGGCGAGAGCGAGAACACTTGCCTAAATCACCAGAAAGCCGAAAAGTCTGGAATCCATGGAACTCGCGCACGCGCCATAAATATAATAATATATAAATGTTTAGAGGGAGAAAGTGGAGAGGAGAGAGAAAGAGTTAGAAAAGTAGAGAGAGAAAAGGGAGAGAGAATAGAGACGCGGAAATATAGGCAGATGCGGGAAAATAGGCAGATGCGGAAGGCAGATACGGGAGGCAGATGCGAGAAAATAGGCAGATGCGGGAGGCAGATGCGGGAAGCAGATGCGGGAGGCAGATGCGGGAGAATAGGCAGATGCGGGAGGCAGATGCGGGAAAATGGGCAGACGCGGGAAAATAGGCAGATGCGGGAAAATAGACAGACGCGGGAAAATAGGCAGACGCGGGAAAATAGGCAGATGCGGGAGGCAGACGCGGGAAAATAGGCAGACGCGGGAAAATAGGCAGATGCGGGAAAATAGGCAGATGCGGGAGGCAGATGCGGGAGGCAGATGCGGGAAAATAGGCAGATGCGGGAGGCAGATGCGGGAAAATAGGCAGATGCGGGAGGCAGATGCGGGAGGCAGATGCGAGTTTGCAATTGCCACCGGAATGATTACCGGAATAATCGTGAACGATTACCGGAATAATCACCGGAGATATTTCCAACGAAGAGGAGCTCGGCCCCCAATCCTAAGGAGGTGGCCGGCCCTTGATGTAGTGAAGGGGTGGTGGTTGTGAAGATGATGATTTTGGTGGTGATGGAATTGTTGAAGAGGATGAGAGGAGGAGGAGGAATAGGTGTTGTGGTGGAGAAGATGGTGGTGGTGAAGGTTAATTGAGGAAGATGATGAAGAAGAAGAAGGTGGAGTTGGTGGTGGCTTTGAGGAGGAAGAAGATGGAGATTGAGGTGATGTTGATGGAGATGGAGGAAAAGGGGGGTATGGCCGCCGGAGTTGGGTCTCCTCGTCGGCGTCGTGGTGGCCGGAGGCGCCGGCAGTGGTGGCCGGTTGGTTGCTGGTCTCTCGTGGAGAAAGGAAGAATGAAGAAAAATGAGGAGAAGAGAAGAAGAAAGGAAAGAAAAAGAAAGGAAAAAGAAAAAGGAAAAAGGGGGGTGATGATGAGGGATGTGATTGATGAGAGAGGGGGTGTGGTGATGGGATGTGGCCCACGTGGAGGGGAGTGGGCTGGATCAGTGGAGGAAAAGAAAAGGAAAGAAAGAAAGAGAAGAATGGATTGGAATAAAAATAATAATATTATAATATGGTCGCGAAAAATCGACTGTTCCAGAAAAATCCCTAAAAATACCCGGAGGTAGAAAACGTCATCCTGAGGAATAATATGAAATCGGTTTTCAGAAATAAAATCCCATTTTCAAATTAAAAATCCGGAAGTCAACCGCCGGTACCGGTCTACACCGGGTCGGCCGGATTTTGATAAATTCCGAAAAACCCCAGAAAATGTATTAAAGAATAAAATATGATTTTAAGAAGTAAAGTGAAAGTGGAATTCAGAAATTCATTTCCAATTGTAAACTAAAAATCCGGGAATCGGTCAGCGGTACTGGTCGACACCGGTTTTGAAGATTTTCAATTTAATTCAGGAAAATTCCAGAAAATCATAGAAAATCTAGAATATTGGAAAACGATGTTTAAAACTGAAATCGGTCAAATCAGAATACCAGAAAGTCTAAATCGAGCAATACTCTAGGATCGGGCCCTCGGTACAGATTAGGGCTGACTCTGATTCCACGAATCCAAATCCAAGACAAAACGTTCATATAAATAATTCATAATACAAAACAAATACAAGAAGTAAATCGAAAAATACGATCGAAAAATCTGAATACGCAACTAAGTACGTATTCTGGGAGCGGGGTGTTACAATCGGCTTCAACTGGATGCATACCACTCCTTATGCAAGCTCAACTTCTTCTCACCGGAAGATCACCTGTTCATCGAGATCACACCATCTCACCACTACGTAAGATCCAACTGGCCACACCACTTCACCTCTACATGAAGTCTCTTCACCTCTACGTGAAGTCTCTCCATCTCTACGTGAAGCTCCAATAGGCCACAACTTTTCACCTCTACGTGAAGATCCAAAATAACATCTCGAGAACCCAAATAGTTTCATAAGAGTTGCATCACCAAATGGCTGCGCCTTTACGGCTGCCTACGTACCTTTGCCCAAAAGGATCAAGCCAACCGTAGTTCATTCAAATGAGCTTCATCAAGCTCTAGCACTTACACCTCTATTTGCAGCAGTGAACCTGTCTGACCGAGTCATATGAACCTCTTCCCGACCATCATGGAGAACAACGGCCTTCAACTTCAGCTTGTCACGATCACAAGCTTGAGATTCATGCTTCTTTCCCCACAAGCGTGGTTTCACCTTGGTTCCAATAGCTGCAAACAACTCGACATCCTCTGCAATGTCTTCAACCTGTTCAGCATCAACCTTGGTATCATGATCTCCACCCGGTGTCACATCCGGTGAAATCTCTTCTAATGCCGAACCTACTGGAGATGATGGAGTAGCATCTACCTCCACCCGCTGCGATCCAACCTTGGTCTCCGTCCTCTCCACCTGCTGAGAGACGGTGGACTTCAACACTGAAGTCTCTCCAAAAGTGACATGCCTGCTCATCATGATCTTCTTGTCTTCGGGGTCCCACAACCTGTAGCTGTTTCCCTTGACGCCCAAATAGACAAACCTCTTTGCTCGCGGATTCACTTTGCCATTCTTGGCACTGAAGTAGGCCGGACTTCCAAATTCCCGCAGCAAACTATGATCTTGAGCAGCTTCCCCAGACCAAATATCCAATGGAGCTCTACCTCCTATCGCAGTCGATCTGTTCATGAGATGGCTAGCATACTCAGTCGCCTCAGCCCAAAACGACCTGTCTAATCCTGCATTAGCCAGCAACCTCCGAACCTCCTTCAACAAGGGACGGACTACATCTTTAGCCAACTCATCTGTACCTTTTGTGAAGTGAGTAGTAATACCTGTGTTCTGGCCAAATCGTAGGAACTGGTACATGTCCTTTCCAACATTACCAATCTGAAGCTCATTTATCTTCCTACCTATCTGCCTCTCCATTCTTCCTCTCCACTTCACCAACACATTTAGGACTTCACCCCTTTGTCTCATAGGATATATCCAAACCTGCCTAGATGAACCATCAATAAATGAGACAAGGTACCTGTGACCTCCAAGCGATGTCGTCTTAGCAGGTCCCCATACGCTCATGTGAACACGATCAAGAAGACCTTCATTGTGGTGAGTACTGGTGCTGAATCTCACCTTCTTCTTGTCCAGAACGCTGTGTCCACCTTCTAATTTGCAGGTTGCAGCACCTTCCATGGATTCCTTCTTTGCAGGAGCTTGCAAAGACCTTCCATCTTCGTGTCCGACCTTTCCCTGCCAGTCCTCCGGGCCACCTTTATCTGAAGAACTCGAAGTCTCCACCTGATTTGTCATCATACTACCCTTCAAGTAGTAAAGATTTCCTCGGCGGACGCCCTTCATCACCACCATCGAGCCTCTGATCATCTTGAGAATACCATCTCGAACAGATATCACCATACCCGATGCTTCCAAAGTGCCAACTGAGATAAGATTCCTTTTGAGCTGAGGTACTACCTTACCTCCTTCAACTCTCGAACTATCCCATCATCGATCTTGATGCGGACTGTACCCATCCCTTCTATATTACACGGATGGTCATTCCCCATGACCGTGTAACATCCATTCAGCTTCTCAAAGCTAGAAAACCAGGCCCTGTTCGGGCACACATGATAGGTGGTTCCGCTATCCAAGATCCACTCAGTACTATCTGAGTCACTAATAGTAGGGGTAGTAACCGAGAGGGAAAACACCGATGAGTCATCATCCGATCCATCCGCCTGTGTGAGATTCGCCTCGGTCTTTGACTCCACCTTCTTATCTTTGGCCTTTGGGCATTCTGCTTTCCAGTGTCCTACTTCCTTGCACAAGGCACACTGATTCCTCTTCAGATTTCTGAAGCCCGACCTGGATTTTGATATTCCTCTAACCTCCTTGCCCTTCCACGATGAACTTCTACCTCTTACTTCCAGTGCCTCCGCCGATGAGCTTGACCTAGAAGGATGTCTCTCCTTCTTTCTCGTCTCATAATTAGTCAATGCAGACGACACCTCATCGTAATCCAAGGTCTGCCTTCCATTGATGAAGGTCAGAGTGAATGTCTCATACTCCTCCGCTGGGAGTGAGTTCAGAAAGATGATCGCCTTATCTTCCTCTTCTATCGTGACATCCACGTTTACCAAGTCTGTAAGAAGCTTCGTGTATCGGTTGATGTGCTGATTCACTGTGCTCCCCTTCTGCATCTGAAAACTGTACAGCTTACTCTTAAGCTGCAACCTGGACTCTACACTCTTAGTCAGGTATTTCTTTGCAAGGGTTTCCCACAGTTTCTTCGCCGACGTCTCATGTTGTGCAAGATATTTGATGTCTTGCGACAAGCATGAACGTATCAAGCCACATGCCGACCTATTCATATTCGCCCACTCTTCATCAGTGGTCGTGTTCTTCCTCTCCAATAGGAGAGTGTCTTCGAGGTTCGATGCATTCAGCGCATCCATAATCTCGCATCTCCACATACCGAAGTTATTAGTGCCATTGAACTTAACAACTTCAATCCTTGGGTGAGAGTTTATTGTCTTAACAGATCAATTTCTTCTGCCATTGAGATTTTCCCTGATTCTCTATCTATGCGGAAGAACAACCAACTTGAAATAGATCTCTACACAGATAAAAATCGGATTTTTACCTGTCCCTTGAAACCCTAAATCGAGTTTCTAACCGGATCTACTCCACCTTAGATTTCACGAGCCCTCCTTGCGTCCTTCTGAGATCGACACACGATCTCCTCGAACACCAATACCTCTGATCTGAGATCGACACACGATCTCCACCGGATCAGATCTCGAGCCCTTCGAATCCTCAGAAATCCCAAGCGCAACCTGAAAGCTCTGATACCACTTGTTGTGCGCCGATGACAACAACCAATAGAGAATCCCACAGATCTCCAAGCACAAAGAACACCCAACAAACACGAGAAGAACACACAAATCGCAAACACACGATCTAACGAGGTTCGGCCTCAATGCCTACGTCCTCGGGGCAATCCACTGGAGAGATTAATTACTAGGAAGATGCTTACAATAGCTATCAGCCTCTTTGAATGCAAGAGAGCTTTTGCTAATCCCTTTTCGCAGGCTCTCCAAAAGGTTCTCACAACCCTTAAACCCTAGAAAATAACCAACAGCCTTAAATACCCAGATTTTCAGAACAGCAGAATTTCGCCCAAACCCGACTGTCGGTCGACCGGCCGGTCGACCGACATCCACCCCGGTCGACCGGTCGGTCGACCGAAATTAACAGAGAGTTGGGACTTGCAGTCAGGGTATTGCGGTCGACCGGCCGGTCGACCGCCTCCGAACCCTGTGCATGCTGTGCATGTATGTTGACCGGGCCGATCGACCGACCTGCCTGTTTTTCTGCTGCTGCTTCTGTTTCCTGCTGTTGTTCCCTTTGCCTTTCGTCGTCGACTTCCTTGGCGATCACTTCGACAGCCCTTGGCAATCCATATCAACTTCCCCATCAGTAAACTCTCTCTTTCCAACAAGTCATTTGTCGAATTGTGAAGCTAATATTTGCTAACATATCTTTCTCTTCCTCTCAAATCTTTTTTCGATGATCAGACGGGTAGAAGAGCAGAGACGTCATCCTCCCTCTAGTGCTCCTCCGCCAGCTCAAACCATCGGAATTTTCTGATTCCAGCGAGTACCCATTACTGGCAACATCGCCATCTCAAGGTCTTAGATACAGGCCTCAGCTTAGACCCATCAATTCCCCCAGAGCGTCTGAACCCGCCTGTGCTCTGTCTTCGAGAAGTTGTCCAGTTGAGCGAGGTCAAGACCATCGACATGAGCAAGAACTCTGTGAAACAATCTCTCTGCAATTCCGTAGTCACCTTGGCACGGAGGAGCCCAAACAACTCCCCAGCCAGCGACGTTTGTCATTAGGCCGACAGCTACCCTTTCAACATCCACCTCTGCCTTTCTCTCCTCCTTTCGGTCTTCGATCATCGAGACGAGAGGGTAGTCTTGAACGAAGTGGATGAGCTGATAGAGATGATGCAGAAGACTTGGGCATTATTGGGCATCAATAGGATGATCCATACTGTATGCATCACTTGGGTCCTTTCCGAGCAGTATGTGACCACAGGCCAAATTGAGCCAGACCCGATGTGTACAGCATTGGCGATGCCAGGCGAGGTGGCCAACGATGCCGAGAAAGTCGACAGGGAGCCTAGTTTTGTGAAGATACTGTCTGCGACATTGAGCTCAATGCCCCAGGGGTGGACAGAGAGGAAGCTGTTGAAGTACCATGAGGGGTTTGAAAAGGCTCATATTGGGATGATGGAGACTAAGCTCGGCTTGGCGCTGTCCATAGCCGAATTCAGCAAAGATATTTCCAGCATGCAACGGGGGCTGCTGATCGATCGGGATTGTGGAGTGAGGATGAATTTGTTAGGAATTTGTTAGGGGAGAGGATCAGTACACAAGGTCTTCTTTGAAGAGGCTTTCACTAAGGTATTTGAAACTGGCAGTGGAGTTATAGACATCATGGTTGTGGAAGTAGAAGAGAATTCAAACGAGGTCTATGTGCAGCTCGCCAAGCAAACTGAGAACCTGGCCATTTTCGAGAAAGAGAAGTTCAGCCCTCTCCTAAAGCATTGGCATCCGGTCCCTGCTGCAGTCGCAGTCGCCACCCTTCACCAGTGCTTTGGTATTGTGCTCAAGCAGTACACGACCAAAATTACGAGCCTAACCAATGAGTATATCAGTGGCATGCAAACGGCGGGGAAACTAGAGAATGTGTTGGTCCAAATGGTTGCGGAGGATTTGGCAGACTGTGACGATGGGGGATGGCGATCGTCAGAGAGAGAGAAGTTGATGCTATGATTAAGAGACTGATGAAGAACTGGACATCTGAGTGGCTGAGGATTGAGAGGGAGTGTTTGACAAGGCCCAAAGAGACTGAGGTGAGTGCATCCAACATTAGTATTGTGGTTTACTGTATTGCAAAATTGTGTTCATGAGAGGATGACGTACATGTGTGATATTGTTACATAGAATTGGAATCCAAAGTCTAAAGCAGAGCCAAATGCACAATCTGCTGTGGATCTGATGAAGCTGGTGAAGGTGACAGTCGTGAGTTCTCCGATATCCTTGTATCGGTGAGGGAAGAACTGGCTCAGGACCTTGCTGATGGACCAGAAACCCTGTTCCCTGTTCCCAGGACTACACTTCAGGGCTGTTTGGTTAGGGGTGGACGTGAGGAAATGAGGAAGTAGTAATAGTTCTCTTTGAAATTTGAGAATTTGTTAGTGAGTTTTCTGGTATTTGGATGTTGTTGAGAAGTGTAGTTTGAAAAATGTTATGTCTTTTCCGGTGTTTGGATGGTAATATAAAAGTGAAATTAGAAAAGTTGACCACAAAATAATATTATAATATAAATTAATTAAGAAAAATAAAAATTAAATTGTAATTAGAAAGCAAGTGAGATTTACATGACCATAAAATCAACTACTTTGAGTTACAACTTATTACAAATGAGATTTATATGATCACAAAATTAACTGTAGCGCTCTGAAAGTGAGAAAGTAATTGTGTAAAAGGAAAAAGAGAAAAGGCAAAGGGGTTTTCTCATTTTTCTTTTCGGGTGTTTGGATAGATAGGGAAGTGAGTAATTATACTTCCGCCCACTTCCTTTGTTTCAACGTGTGGTATGTAAAATCTAAACCTAATCGTAATTCATTAATCATACATATAAATGATAATGCCAGTACATGGGCCTTGGTAAAACAGTATTATGTATATATGATTCAATGACCTTCCTTGTAGCAGTGTTGACTGACCGAGCGCAGCCGCTGGCAGGGACGGCGGCAATGAGGGCAGCCGTTTGACGTGTTCCTCATGGTTCTGCTCGCCAGAGGGAGCAACCGCGCGTTCAAGAGGACGGACTATGACATGATCGCCGAGGACTTTTGACATTTACCCTCTCTCTTTTACATCTTCGATGATGTAGATCATAATTCTATCTTAAAATTTTCAAACTTGAGACTTCTCGTAACTCAACGCATGCTTGAGCCAGTGAATCAAGCCTGGGTGTTGCGTGAGCCACGTTTCGATTAGAAAAAGGAAAAAAAAAAAACTACTAATTAAAAATCAACCAATTGAAAAGATGCCGATTGTACTAGTATTAGAAGATATTTTTATAATCTTTTCTTGTTTTCCGTGGCTAATTAGTTTGCAGCGAAAGACCTCCTCATCTAATCAAGCTCCTTATTATTTAGTAGCACTCAAAACAAAGAATAGAATCCTGTTAAATTTCTTGACAGAAAACAAAAATTAAAAAAAAAATTGAACAATTTTGCCCTTGCGACACGCAGATTAGATTTTATTTTTATTTTTTGGTCCCGTTATTTAGCAGACCACGAGTATTGCAAGACATGAAACGAACTTGATTCTTGTCCGCTAGATTACAAGACAACAGCACGTGGGGGATGACTTCCTCTCCACATGGTTGTTGCTAGATCCCCTCCAAAAATTTGTCTCAACGTCATCGGATCCGGATGTGATAAGCTCTTCATATTAATATTGATAAGGATGATCGGATAACCCAGTAAGTTAAGTTTCTTGCTGCAGCTATAATTGCAGTTGCTTGAACTTGATGAAGCTCGATTTGATCCTCTAGGCAGGTAGTACATAGGCAACTGCACTGGTATGACCCGATGGAGTCGACATGATGCAATGTTGTGTTCACCTCAGATTTGAGAAATCTTCACAGAGGTGGAGAATTATAGAGGGAGAGGATAAAATCTTGTTATCTTGTTAGTTGAGTTTTTTAACTCATTGAAGAAGCACAGAATAAAGAGTTTACATGAAGCGGATACGTGGATACGCTAACAGCTACAGTAGCCTGTTGTGTTAATCGACAGGCTATCTTGGCTAAGATAGCCTGTTGACAGAGCCCATCGACAGGACTCCCATGGTTGTTGACAGGTTTTTTTGAGAGCCGGATGTTGTGCAGGTTAGCTCACTCTATCCACAGGCCAAGACATCGTTTGTCTCTGAGCGTTTTTCAAATTAGATTCAAGGTTCGTGTCTGAATCGATGCCAGTTCAAATCACATGAGGGGCGATATTTCAATCCTCACATGACCCATTGGGTTTGCTTCTCAATCGGTGCCAGTTCAAATCTCATGAGGAGCGATATTTCAATCACAGTCGCGGATGTTGTGTGCAAGGGATTACCATAGGGTGATTGCAAGCCTTTCGAAACAGTCTTGCATTAAAAATAAAAACTCTTTCACAATTCTAAAGTACTTCAAGAGGTTTTGAATACTTACGGTGACCGTTTTGACTGTTTGTGTGCGCTAAAGTGTTTAAAGAGTCGGAAGTATTTTTAAAATTTTATTTGTTTGTTTTTAGCCAAAATTCTACTCTGAAATAATATCTGCGTACGTTTCTAGTTATTATTGTTTGCTTGTTAAATTACTTGATTTTCTAAAATTATAGTGAAAATCTAAAATAAAAGACCTATCATGATCCGTTTCCACATTCTATGGCCTTCCAAGCGATTACGGAGAAGTCACAAACAGAAGGCGTGCAGTCGGGTAGGCCAAGTCGGATTCGACCCGTTTCAGATCGGGCACAAAGCACGTCAGACCCGACCGCAACCCGACCCGTTTAGTGCCCATCTACCTCCCAAAACAACTAGGTGAGAATATCAAATCCCATAACACAGGAAGCAGAAAATTCTCGAAAGAAACATCCAAAATCTTTGCCGCCCAGTCCTTTAATTTTCTTTAAATATTTTTTTATCTAATTTTTTATTTTATTTTATCGCCACCTTTCTTTCTGTCCTCTGATCTCTTTATAACGATTGCGGCTCACGGGCTTCCACGCTCTTGCAGTCATTAGCAACGGAGAGCTTGCAAAAAGAGAAGAAAGACGACGACATAAAGAAAGAGCAGAACAAAGTTGGAGCTGCTCGAAGAAAGCCTTAGCTTGCGAGCGCAATGCGAAGAGTGGCCGTGGTAGGGGCGGGGATCGCCGGGCTCGCCGCTGCGTACGAGCTCGCCAAGGCCGGCGCCGACGTGGTCCTCTACGAGAAGGAGGAGAGCCTGGGCGGCCACGCGAAGACGGTCACCGTCGACGGCGTGGATGTGGATCTCGGGTTCATGGTCTTCAATCGGGTAACTAGTCCGTAAACTTTTTGTACCCGCATTGTAGGATAAGATAAGATAAGGAAAATAAGTTCTTCGTGTCTATAAAAGAAAAGAATATATAATGGGAATTTAGGGAAGTCCCGGATTAATTGAAACAGTCAAAAAGATTTGTAAAGGTCAATGGTCTCTCGATGTACTCAAATGATTTCAGTTTTCTTTTTTTCCCTTTCTCATTTAGAGAGAAAAGGGTTGAGAAATCACCTTGGATGTTTTGAAACAACTGTCGCGCTCGTGAAGGCCTTGACAACAACCCAATTGAGGAACCCTCCAATCAACTGAGAGAGATGAAGCTGAGAAGTACCTAAAAGAACAAGAACAAAATAACAAGAGAGAAAGCAAACACAATCGACAATTTGTCTGCATCCTCGGGGCAAGGGAGAGAGAGATTTTATTAATTCAACAACCAATACAAGTTTTTTCTTGAGATTTCAGAGGGATACAATTCATGAGGGCTCTAACCCTTATTTATAATCAGAGAATCTCAGGGTTTTAGGAAATCTCTATTGGATTCGTCTCCAAATCAGAAACGAAATCTGAATCTGTTCAGGAGAGCAGATCGCCTGTCAGTCGACCGGACCCTGTCCCTCAGTCGACCGGGACCAACAGTAGCTCAAGCTGTGTCAGGCGGTCAACCATGCGGTGGACAAGACCCTGTTCTGACACATGCTGCAGCCTCCTCGCTCCTTTTACTTTCTGATTTCTGTGCTATCTTCCCGATAGGTTAAAAAAAATTCTTCCTCAACTTTTTATCTCCTCTCTCCTTACATTACAACAACGTCTAGAGTACTTAATTTATCTAGCACAATTCAGTTGAATAAGAAAGAGACAGACGAACAAATAGTTAGACCTAAAAGACCACCAACAATCTCTCTCTCTCTCTCTCTCTCTCTCTCTCTCGTCCAAATGTAGCATGTCAAATCAGATATTTTCTTATCTCGTCCCGTTTCATGAAGAAACATTTAACAAACTAAAGTTTACTTGTTTCAACAAAACAAATGGGGCACAGAAATAAACGGTACCTTAACAAAACAATCTGACACGCGGCACGTGGTGGTCACTTTCGGGTGGGTTGAGCAGTCTCAATTATTTGAGGGTCGGGCATCAAATGCTTGTACTGCTTCTGTCCACGCCATTGAGTTACTTTAGCTCTACTTGCGAAAACAAGGACAGAGCGTGTAGAGCCCCACAGTGGCGGACCCAGGTAGGGGCGAGCGTATGCGGTCGCCCCCACTGGAGTTGGGTTAACTAAGCAAAAAATCCAACTTGGATCATTTCTCCTGATCTCTACAAAAAAAAAAAAAAAAAAAAAAAAAAAAAACCCTCTAGTTTCTCCTAATGACAGATTCTCAGTCTCTCCTCTGGGGATTGAGAACTCTCACAACTAGGGGTGCCACCGGATACGGATTATCCGCGGATATCCGCATCCGAATCCGCCTCCAATCCGGATACGGATATCATTTTTTCACATCCGTCAATATTCGTATCCGTATCCGTATCCGAAAGGTAGGTGCGGATACGGATATGGTAAAAGTAATATCTTATTCGTATCCGATCCGATATCCGAATGTTGCGTGCTTCATAATGATATCGGTATGGAGAAGACTATTCTTCAATGAAATAAGGTATTAAATTTTGATATTTTGAGTTAGTGAAAAAGTAATAGTAAAAAGTATTCGATTCTTGCAAGAGCACCACATGATATTTTGAGTATTTCGACATCAACCATGTCATCCGAATCGGCATTTAGCACCGGAGGACGTGTAATCTATTGTTATAGAAGTCAAATGACAATGAATGCGATGAAGATATATTGATATGTACACAATAATATCACAGTATGTATTACATTTAATATTGTAGTATATGAGATAAAAAGTAATATAAGTATTTCTGTTTAATTTATCTTTAACCATATCCTTTTTTAACATATCCGATTAGTATCCGCATCCGATCCGCTAATATCCGATTTATATATGATATCCGATTTTGGCGGATACGGATATCATTTTTTCACATCCGCCAATATCCGTATCCGTATCCGTATCCGAAGGTTGTGTGCGGATATGGATATGGTAGAGGTAATATCCGATCCGTATCCGATCCGATGGCACCCCTACTCACAACCTCTCTGCAATGAAGTTTATCAAGAATTCACTGCTTAATAGAATGGGTGATGAGTTGATGAATGATTGCGTGGTGACATATATTGAAAAAGACATATTTGACAACATTGATAATGAATCAATCATTCAACAATTTCAGAATATGGCTTCTCGAAGGGGAACATTGTAATTTAGAGTGAGATATGTTGTCTTGAATGGGAGCCCCTCTATTTTTTTTGTAATATCAAAACTTGGAATATGTTGTTTGATTTTTATAAATTTTCAGTTTTAGTTCAAAATATTTTCGCCCCCACTTAGTGAAAATTCTGCGTACGCCACTGGGGCCCCCATGAATCCATTTTCGGGGCATTTTTCGATCTTTTAACCCGTGAAAGCTGAGTTGAAAGTACGAAGCTCACACATTTTTTTTTGCTTCTAATTTTTATAATAAACAAATAAAGTGGGAAACACAAAAGACTCGTGGGCTCACATGTAAGAACCAAAAGCACTAGATTCTTGCTCATTTCAGAACAAACAAATAGCCCCTAACACACAAGTACATGCATAACAGAGTTAACTGTTCCGATTCCCTTTTTAGTCTCTGTATCAAATGTATGTACTGCATTACCATCTTTTTTTATATAAATCCCCTCAAGAGAGAAGGGTTAATTGTAGTTAATCTTCTTGTAGAGATTGACACTTTATCCCAACATTACCCTAGTGAAGTCAGGCTCACTGGTAAAGAGTGAGAGTGGGTTATGTTCGAGACTCATTTGGTGCTTCATCGATACTTTTCTTTTAGAATGTTCAAGTCCCGACCATTGCTCATTGGTATTTGTAGTCTGATGTACGGTCGTATCTCTAGCCCTATACACATGCAATGTTTGGTTATCGTAATTGGCCGTAAGTCGTAATTCGTAAGTGGTGAACTCTTTTACAGTTGCAAATGAGTTACATTCAAATAAGTTTTACGGTGTTTGATTGGTAATGTAAAATTGTAAGTGAGAAAGTGTATTATATTTTACGGTGTTTGGTTGTCGTAATATGTAAGTCATAAGTTGAAAAGTTGACCACAAAATTAACTGTTTGGGAATTTAAAAATATTAAAAATATATCAATAAATACTAAAAATAGTAAATATTAATAATATATACTTTTTAATAAGTTAAATAATTAAAATTTAAATTAAATAATTACAATATATTATGATAATTAATTAATTAAAACTTTTAAATATTAGAAATTAAATATAATAAGTATTAAATAATTGTGTACTAAATAAATAATTAATTAAATATAATTAAATATTAAAAAATATTTAAAATGCCAATGAAAATAATAAAAATGCCAATAAATACTAAAAAATTAAAAATATAACATATTAAATAATTATAAAAATATTAAAAATATAAGATATTAAAATATTAAATATTAGTAAAATATTAAAAATATTAAAAATAAATTTATTAAATATTAAATGCATAAAATTATTAAATTATTAATAAAAACTTTAATCTAATAATTATATTTAATCTAATAATTAAAAAATTATCATAATTTAAAAATTAATCTAATAAAAAATACTAATCTAATTACAATTAAACGTCTGCCATACAGATTTATATGACCAACAAAATTAACTGTATATGTTGTAAGTACGCTGTAAGTGAGATTTACATAATTACAAAATTAATGTTTGTGCTGCGAATAGATCATAAGTGAGATGCAAGTGTAATATATGACTTACGACAAAATAAACACATAAGTCGTAAAAAATCATAAGTCACTTGCGGCTTACAGTCTTTTACGACGAGGAAACTGTTGGAGCAATGGGTTTCAAATACAAGAGATGGCAAGTATAGAGAGACAAATAACAATATAAAAGATAGAAACAGAGAGAACAGCACACCAGTATTTAACGTGGTTCGGTCAGTGTGACCTACGTCCACGGAGAAGACAGCAAGAGGAATCCACTAATCAAAAGAGGGGAGAATACAAGAGATTACAACTCAAATCTCACTCACCCAAGCCCAATGAAACCCAAACTCACAAAAGGAAGATGAATGACAAGAGAAAGGAGAGAACACTATAAAATTTGACAACTCTCTTCTCACTTCCTTGCTACTACCAATCTCATGCAATATGGTGCCTATTTATAGGCAAAACCTTCAAACCCCTTCATCATTTCACACATCAAAATCATAGGGTGGTTATGATCTTCTTAGGGTAGCTATTGGTGGCTTTTAGGGTGGGTATTCATTAAAGACATATTAACAAATCTCCACCTTGTCTTGAATGAATAGAAAAAAAAATCTCTCCACCTTAACTTGAACTGTATCAAGCGTCCTTTGGATTCTTGCTGTCTTCTCTAGCCTCGACGGGCTCAACCTTCGCCACTTTGAACACCAAGCAATTCGAGACAATACTCGAACTTGTGCGAAGGTACGGGCTTTGTCATCATATCTGCTGGATTATCTGCAGTACCAATTTTCTTAACTTTGATGACTTCAATTTCTCGAATAAAGTGATACCTGACATCAATGTGTTTGGTTCTCTCATGATACATCTGGTGCTTCGTCAGATGTATAGCACTCTGGCTGTCACAAAACACCGTAGTTACTCCTTGGTGTAAGCCGAGATCTTCAATCAAGCCTCTTAACCAAATAGCTTCTTTCACTGCCTCTGTAACTGCCATATACTCTGCCTCCGTAGTAGACAAAGCAACTGTCGACTGTAAAGTCGCCTTCCAACTAATGGCACTACCTGAAAGAGTGAAAGCATAACCTGTCAGAGATCTTCTTCTATCTAAATCGCCCGCAAAATCTGAATCTGAATATCCTGCAATTTTACAATCAGAATTAGTTCCCCTGGCAAAACACAGACCAATATTAGTAGATCCTTTTAAATATCTCAAAATCCATTTCACTGCCTGCCAATGGCCTTTGCCTGGCCTGTCCATATATCGACTTACGACACTAACTGCATGTGAAATGTCCGGTCGAGTGCACACCATAGCATACATAATGCTTCCAACTGCACTGGCATAGGGAACATGAGACATGTACATCTCTTCTTCATCACTTTGAGGAGACAAATCTGCTGAAAGTCGAAAATGAGCAGCAAGTGGAGTTTTCACAGGTTTGGCATCAAGCATGCCAATCTCTCTAATACCTTCTCGATGTATTTCTTCTGAGATAGGAACAATTTTTCTTCTTGCCTGTTCCTGTGAATTTCCATTCCCAAAATCTTCTTCGCTGCTCCCAAATCTTTCATCTCAAACTCTTGTTTGAGTAGAGCTTTCAACTTATCAACTTCAGACATGTCTTTAGCTGCAATCAACATGTCATCAACATATAAAAGCAAATATACAAAAGAACCATCATTAAGCTTCCGATGATAAACACAACTATCATATTTACTCCTAGAGTAGCCATGCTCAATCATGAAAGTATCAAACCTCAAATACCATTGCCTAGGTGACTGCTTCAAACCATAAAGAGATTTCTTTAACCTGCACACATGGTCTTCTTTGCCTTCAATAACAAATCCTTCTGGTTGATGCATAAAGATTTGCTCTTCAAGCTCGCCATGAAGAAAAGCTGTTTTCACATCAAGTTGCTCGAGCTCTAGATCGAACCAAGCAACCATGGCTAGCAACACACGGATAGAGGTGTGCTTCACAACTGGAGAGAATACTTCATTGAAGTCGACCCCCTCTGTTTGACTGTAGCCTTTGGCTACCAAGCGTGCTTTGTATCTTACAGACTCAGCACCAGGAATTCCTTCTTTCTTCTTAAAGACCCATTTGCAGCCAATAATTTTCTGTCCCCTCAGCGGCTTCACTAACTCCCATGTTTGGTTCTTGTGAAGAGATTCCATCTCTTCAGTCATAGCAACAGTCCATTCTGCAGCTTCATCAGAACTGATAGCCTCATTGTAGGTAGAAGGCTCTGGAATCTCAATAGATTCTGCCACACTTAGAGCATAAGCGACCATATCTGCATAGGCGTATCGCTTAGGTGGACGGATCTGCCTTCTTACTCTCCCGGTGGCAATACTGTACTGTTGTTCTTGCAGTGTATCACCTGAAGTTGAACCTTGAGCATCATTGACTGGTTCAACGCGAGTGCTCTCCTGCACTCCTTCTGTAACTTTGCTCTCAAGCTCCACCTGCTTGCTTGCTTCCTCTCCTGAACCTGTAATATCAACAACAGACTCCTTTCTCGGTTGAAGCATGTAATTTTCATCAAAAGTAACATCCCTACTAATAATAAATTTAGGTGACTTAGGATCAGGAAGCCACAACCTGTATCCTTTCACCCCAGTAGCATAACCAAGAAATATAACTTTCTTTGCCCTAGGTTCAAGCTTACCATCATTTACATGAAAATAAGCAGGGCAACCAAATACTCGTAAATGAGAGTAATTAGCAGGGGTACCAGACCATACCTCTTCAGGAGTCTTAAAATCAATAGCTGTAGAGGGAGACCGATTTACCAAATAGCAAGCTGTATTTACTGCCTCGGCCCAAAAACATTTTGACAAACCGGCATTAGAGAGCATGCACCGAGCTCTCTCCAACAGTATCCTGTTCATCCTTTCTGCAACTCCATTCTGTTGTGGTGTGTATCGAACTGTACGATGCCGCACAATTCCTTCATTTTTGCAGAATTGATCAAACTCCATGGAACAGAACTCCATTCCATTATCGGTCCTGAGACGCTTCACCTTCTTTCCTGTTTGCTTTTCGATCATAGCCTTCCACTGCTTGAAGATAGCAAACACATCGCTCTTATGCTTGAGAGGATACACCAAACTTTTCTGGAATAATCATCAATTAAAGTTAGAAGATAACTAGCTCCGCCTTTTGATGGAACCTGAGAGGGACCCCAAACATCTGAATGGATGTAGTCTAAGGTATCTTTAGTCCTGTGAACACCTGTACCAAAAGAAACTCTGTGCTGCTTGCCAAAAACACAATGTTCACAAAAGTCAAGTTTTCCTATTTTCTGGCCACAAAGCAAACCTTGCTTACTCAACATGTGTAGTCCTCTCTCACTCATATGCCCTAACCGCATATGCCACAAACGAGTGGTATCTAAGTCTGGGTCTTCTAACATTGACACAGCGACATCACCTGTCACCGTGCTACCTTGAAGGATATAAATGGTATCCATCTTCTTTCCTTTCATCACAACAAGAGAGCCTTTGCTAACTCTCAAAACTCCACCTTCAGCTGAAAACTTATAGCCGTTGGAGTCAAGGGTGCCCAAAGAAATTAAATTTTTCTTCAAATCCGGCACATGCCGAACATTACTCAATGTCCTAACAATACCGTCATGCATTCTAATCTTGTTTGACCCAATACCAATTGTCTTGCAGGGCATGTTATTTCCCATTAGGACATTACCACCATCAATTGGTTGGTAAGTCACAAACCAGTCCCTGTGAGGACATATGTGATAAGAACAACCTGAATCAAGAACCCACTCATCTCGTGAACGGGCATCAAGGACAGTAACTGAAAGAACCTCATGTGATGTGGAGGATTCTTCTGCAACACTAACAACTGAAGATTTCTCATCTTGAGATTTACTCCTTACATCTTCTTTTTCTTTGAGCTTAAAACAATCTTTTTTATAGCGTCCAAACTTATGACAATAGTGACACTCAACATTTTTTCTTAACCTAGATTTAGATCTGAATTTTCCTCGAGATTTTTCTCGACCCTTCTCCGTACGACCACGGACGAACAAGCCTTCAGCTTGATCCTCACTCCCTACAACTGACACCTTTTGTCTTAACTCCTTAGAATGTAAAGCTGATTTGACATCTTCTAAAGAGAGTGTATCTCTACCATAGAGCATACTATTAACAAAATTTTCAAAGGAAGGAGGTAATGAGCACAATAAGATGAGAGCCTGATCTTCTTCATCTATTCTAACATCAATATTTTTTAAATCCATGAGAATTTTATTGAGCTCATCTAAGTGATCTTTAATTGGCGTACCTTCCTTCATGCGAAGAGTGAAGAGGCGCTGCTTCAAGTAGAGCTTGTTGGTCAGGGACTTTGTCATATACAAGCTCTCTAATTTGAGCCACAAACCAGCGGCAGTATCTTCATCGGCAACCTCCCGCAAAACTTCGTCAGTTAGACAAAGTTGTATGGCACTATGCGCCTTCATCTCGAGTTCTTCTTTTTCATCCTCGGACATGGATTCCGGCAACTTGTCCTTACCGGATAAGACTTTCAACAAGCCTTGTTGCACCAAGAGAGCCCGTATTTTGACTCTCCACAAACTGAAGCTATTTCTCCCGTCGAATTTCTCTACTTTGTACTTTGCCGAAGCCATCAGGAAACCCACAAGAAGATAACACTAGCTCTGATACCAGTTTGTTGGAGCAGTGGGTTTCAAATACAAGAGATGGCAAGTATAGAGAGACAGATAGCAATATAAAAGATAGAAACAGAGAGAACAGCACACCAGTATTTAACGTGGTTCGGTCAGTGTGACCTACGTCCACGGAGAAGACAGCAAGAGGAATCCACTAATCAAAAGAGGGGAGAATACAAGAGATTACAACTCAAATCTCACTCACCCAAGCCCAATGAAACCCAAACTCACAAAAGGAAGATGAATGACAATAGAAAGGAGAGAACACTATAAAATTTGACAACTCTCTTCTCACTTCCTTGCTACTACCAATCTCATGCAATATGGTGCCTATTTATAGGCAAAACCTTCAAACCCTTCATCATTTCACACATCAAAATCATAGGGTGGCTATGATCTTCATAGGGCGGCTAAGATCTTCATAGGGCGGCTATGATCTTCTTAGGGTAGCTATTGGTGGCTTTTAGGGTGGGTATTCATTAAAGACATATTAACAGAAACAAACAAGTCCCATGTTTATGTAACATTCTTCATGATTAAACTCGCTTTAAAATGCAACTTCTGTTTGCTTTTCTTGAGCCAAATTTCAACAACATTTTTAAAAAGAAGTAACTACAAATCATACTATATAACCTTCTTCCTCAAATTAAGATTTATCTTCGTGTTTAGTTTAATTATTTGATGTATCGTTGTAGGTGACTTATCCCAACATGATGGAGTTCTTTGAGAGGCTTGGCGTCGACATGGAGCTCTCCGACATGTCATTCTCGGTGAGCCTCGACGAAGGGAAGGGCTGCGAGTGGGGGAGCAGAAATGGCCTCTCCGGCCTCTTTGCGCAGAGGAGGAACGCGATGAATCCTTACTTCTGGCAAATGATCCGCGAAGTTGTCAAGTTCAAACGCGACGTTCTTACGTGAGTATTTACATCTTCTTTTTTCTGAAAAAAGAAGGAAAAAAAAAAGTCTTGAGACGCGCAAAGTTGTAGGCCTGGTTCTCTTTCGCGCATTTTGTCAAACGTGATGGGGGCGGAAGCCTCCTACTCAAGAGAGACCCTCAAAAAGCAAACCCGTAGGAGTTTGTGTCAGTAGTATCTCGTTTGTTGAAATCTTTCAACAGAACCGAATTTGGAATGATTAGTTTTATGGATGATTAACGTTGAAAGAACAAATTTGTTGCAATTAGGTACATTGATGAGCATGAAAGCAATCCTGATTTGCACCGAAACGAAACCCTGGAGCAGTTCATCAAGTCGCATGGCTACTCTCAGTTGTTTCAGACTGCTTACCTTGTAAGAATATATCACTCTGATTTTAAAAAAAAAAAAATGTAACTATTCGAGCATATTTTCTGTTGGGTTTTTGAAAATACTGTTTTTTTTTTTCTTTTTCAGATACCAATATGTGCTTCGATTTGGTCATGCTCTTCAGAGGAAGTGATTAGCTTCTCAGCTTTCTCTGTGCTGTCGTTTTGTCGAAACCATCATCTTCTTCAGGTTAAAATACCAATCAATTGTTTCTTGTTGTAGAGGTAGCTAGAAATTTATGTTTAATTTATATGATAATAGTTACAATAGATGATATCACATTTTATTCTTGAAAAATATAATTATTTGTCGCGTGATAGTAGTATATGCATTACATAATATAAGCTAATAGAGAGGCACATTTACTTGCATTGAATCGAAACATTTTAGCATTTCAGCTCTTTGGCCGTCCCCAGTGGCTGACAGTCAAGTGGCGTTCACAGCGCTATGTCAACAAGGTAAAATTTTCTTTTTTAGTTTGTTCATTCTCCTATACATTATTGATTTTGTTGTCATTTTTTTTATGCTAGACTTCCTTGAATTTTAAGTAAAAGATTTTGAGTTTTAGCAGGTGAGAGAAGAGCTTGAGAGTAAGGGCTGTCAAATTAAAACGGGTTGGGCAGTACAATCTGTGACGAGTATTGACGGAGGTAAACTCTCTCTCTAAAAGCCGCAGTGAATATGTTCGTGCAGTGTTGTTGACGCTTTTATGTAAAATTAAGTTGTTAGCTAACCTCTTGCATAACACAAATGTTGGGCTTTTAGCAATGAATTGAAGGGAAGATTTTATGGAAGAGCTGTACTATAAGCCAGGTCTTAATATTTTCAGAAAATAAAATGGAACTGAAAGATCAATGTTGAGATTGATGAGTCACAATATGCTAAAAGATAAGATAAGAAATGATTGCACATATAAGAAGTCAGAGGTAGCTTCCATTGATGACAAAATGTGTGAAAATCTTTCCGTTTTTTCTTTTTTCTCCTTATATTGACACAATAAATTAGCGAGAATCAAGAAATATGAATGTAATGTGCATTTTTTCAGCATAAAACAAGAATTCCAAAGATAACTGGGCTGAAAGTTATCCTTTATTATTGGCAGGGTGCCGGGTGTTAGGGGCAGATCATTCAGGAGAAATATTTGATGGATGCATAATTAGTACCCATGCACCAGATGCTCTGAAAATTTTAGGAACAGAAGCAACATATGAGGAATCAAGAATACTTGGTGCTTTTCGGTACATGTACAGGTAATTCTGTTGTTACTACGCTATCATCTTTTAGAGTTCTGCTCAGCTATTAGACGTTCGGTCATTTTTGACATTTTCAATCTGTCGCTGCATCAGAACACAATCTAGTATATGTTTTGCAAAGTCCAGTGATGAACACTGGTCCGTTTTTTAATCGTTTACTTGCTCTGACTTTTTATTCAGTGAATTCTTTTGTTCATTGTTCTATTTTTAGTGATATTTATCTTCATCGCGACACAAATTTGATGCCCAAAAACCCATCAGCATGGAGTGCCTGGAATTTTCTTGGAACTACAAGCAATGGTGTTTGTCTCACATATTGGCTCAATGTGCTCCAGGTATGTAGAAAATTTTCTTATATGATGTCTAAATATTTATTTGAGATAACGAGTTTCATTAATGCGCAGAGAAATTATTATTATTCATTATTGTCATTTTTGCAGAATCTTGGTTCAACTGGACTGCCGTTTCTTGTGACTCTCAACCCCTCTTGTGTTCCAAAGAATACTGCACTTAAATGGACCACTAGCCATCCTGTTCCTTCTGTTGCAGCCTCAAAAGCTTCCCTTGAGCTTGATAGAATCCAGGGGAATAGAGGAATTTGGTTTTGTGGGGCATATCATGGTAATTGGTCTTTTATTTGTTAGCTAACAGAGATCCTTGTTTCGTGAAAGAAAGAATCTATTCTTGCATTGCAATATATTATTAGCTCTAGGTTTTCATTTTATGGAAAACTTATCATCTCTCTTTTGTCATTGAATATAAATGTCATCGGTAATTTTTTTTTTTTTTTTTTTTTTTTTTGTGTGTGCAGGATATGGTTTCCATGAGGATGGACTAAAGGTACATATAGTTGCATAACATGTATATCACGTAGGCCTTCAAAGACATGCTCCGATTTGATAGCGTGCACACTTCTTTTTATATCTTTTTCAGTTTTCTCTATAATTCATAGAAAGTTGCTTTCATAATAATATAGGATGCAGCTAATGAGTGCTTGACCATATTTCTCAGGCAGGCAGAGCTGCGGCACACAGTCTTCTTGGAAAGGAGTATATTCCTTTGAGAAATCTATCACATATGGTTCCTTCCCTGATGGAAACCGGAGCAAGACTTGTAGTTACTAGATTTCTTGAACGCTATATATCGACTGGCTGCTTGACGTAAGTTTACAGATTAATTTATTGGTCATCAATTTTTGAGTGGGTCTATTCTTTAATTACTTGCTTTCATGGTATTATTCATGAGATCTTGTAGTTGTTTCATAACCCCTAGACCATATAACATGAGAAGTGTTTTAGGTTGAAGGGAGAGCCAAGATATTATTTGCCCATGAAAAAGAGAACCAGGTTTTTCCCATTTCATTCCAGTGAAGTGATTAACTATAGAAACTAAATCATCATCTTTAATTTCCCTGTCATCATCCGAGCCAAATCTTCTTTTAGTTTCATAAAGTACTAGATTCAATAGTGTTGAACTTCTCGTCCTACTTATGGAACTCTGTTTCTTATGCCTGTTACTTTATAGTAGTCTAGAACATATAAATCCTTTGTGCAACGTATACAGGATTCAATTTTTTAGTAGATTTAGGAAGTCATGTCTCTTTATTTCAGTTTTCTGTATTAAATATAAAAAAAAAAAAAGAGTAAATCAACAGTCTGCTGCAAAAGCGTTCAAGTATCCTAAATTCCTAACGTGTTGTGAGAAAATAAAACACTGTGGATAATGCAGTTCTTTCATCTAAAATATGGATATGGAACTTGTGCAGGTTGCTAGAAGATGGAGGTACAATTTATGTTTTCAAAGGAACAAACTGGAAAACTCACCTGAAATCAGTCTTGAAAGTGCACACACCCTTGTTCTACTGGAAGGTTTGTCTCCTTCCTAAAAATTTTGAGCATATCTTCTTGTAAAACCAACTGACTAAGCTAGTTGTTTTGACAGATCGCTACACAAGCTGATTTAGGCCTTGCTGATGCGTATATAAATGGGTACTTTTCATTTGTTGATGAGAAAGAAGGCCTTCTAGATCTTCTTTTGGTATATAAAAGATTAATGTACAGAAGCACCCTTCCTTGTAAATCTGTCTAGCAATTTATCTTCTGACCTACAATTGATTACTTCTTGCAGATTCTTATTAGTAACAGAGATCTTGCAAATTCATCTAGCAAGACTTCAAATAAAAGGTGGTTCCATGCAATTGTTTTCTGCCTATTATAGTGTTTCTTATATATAATTTCATTTTGTTAACATTTCTGAATAAATTTGTCAGAGGGTGGTGGACACCGTTACTTTTAACAGCTGGACTTTCATCGGCTAGATACTTTTATCGGCACATTTTAAGGCAAAATAGTCTGACACAAGCTCGCCGCAACATCTCTCGCCACTATGATCTAGTCAGTTGTTTGAAATTATGCGAGTGAAATTGTTTTAGTTACATTTTTTTGCTAGATCACTCATCACATGTCTTGCCATTCACTCTTTTCACCAATCTGTTTGCAATTCACAACATAAAATGCTTTGGTTGGGGGAGTTTAGATTTTACAACTTGCTGCATTTGTGTCATTTGTTTTAGGAATTTCCTTGGTAGATGTTGCTGATTCTGTTGCTTGAAGTATTATCTTATAATTCAAGTAATTATAACCTATTTTCCTTCAAAATATAATTTGACATATCCTTATTTTCTTTTTGTGTGTAGAGCAATGATTTCTTTTCTCTATTCTTAGACGAGACAATGACATATTCATGTGCAATTTTCAAGGTTGAAATCCCCTTCTTAATTGACTCTACGGTATTTTCATTCAGTCCTGAGTTTTTCTAGTTGTGAAGTTTACTAGTTATATCATTCTACAGATGGAGAATGAAGACTTGAAAATTGCTCAGTTACGTAAACTATCTCTTTTGATTGAAAAGGTCAGTCTCGCTATAAGACCTTTTAGTCTTGAGATTTTCGTTTGTTAGATTTAGCTTCACACTTGGTATTCTGACTATTATCTTCTCAAAATGCAGGCTAGGATTGATAGCAAGCATGAAATTCTTGAGATTGGATGTGGTTGGGGAGTCTAGCTGTAGAAGTTGTGAAGCGAACTGGGTGCAAATACACTGGCATCACCTTGTCCGAAGAGCAACTCAAATTTGCCAAAAGAAAAGTTAAAGAAGCAGGTTTAGAGGTTTTTATTTCGTTGAACTTTAACCTTCCAATCTATTTTCAAAGTACATTCTATAAATATAAAATAAAATTGATTTTCTTCTTTCAATCTGTTTTATATTGCCTATGACACTATGTTGCAGTTTTTTCAGTTGCTAACTAATGGGTACATGAAATTATTAGCCCCAAAACACCAGTTTACATCATCAGAAAATTATGGGTAACCAAATTTGTACTTAAATCTTTAACCTTATGTTCTTACTTAAGTAAATCTACTTTCAGGACAAAATAACAATCTTGCTCTGTGATTATCGCCAATTGGAGGGCTTTCACAAATATGACAGAATCATATCTTGGTACTGATTTCAACAATTTTCATCTTCTTCTGATGTGAAGACAACGTTCTTGGATGTGCTACGCACGCACTAATGCTGTACTGAAACTATTTTGCAGTGAGATGATCGAAGGAGTAGGCCATGAATACATGGAAGAATTCTTAGGTTGTTGTGAATCACTTCTTGCTGAAGATGGCATATTTGTCTTGCAGGTGAATTTTTTTCCTTTTTTTTAAAATTTTTTGAGAAAGAGGATGGAGGTCACCCTCCAACCTAAAAAATAAACACCCATTACTAATTATCCAAGTTAAATCCCCATGTTTGACAACTGCGGGGATTGAACTTGGGACCTATTATAGTTGCGGGCTTCTATTACAAGAGATGACAACTAAGAAAAGAGAAAGAAAAAGTAGCAAGTATAAGCTAATAGGGAAAAAGAGGAAAGTACACGAGTATTTAAAGCGATTCGATCAATATGACCTACGTTCACAGGAAAAAAACAATAAGAATAATCCACTAATTTAAAAGAGAGAATACAAAGATATTACAACTTTAATCTCACTCACTCAAACTCATTAAACTCAATTTACAAATAGATTTTTAAATAAAAGAGAGAAGAAATGAGAAAGTGTGTACAAAAGCCTTTGTTTACTCTCTTATTCTTCACTTGATAAATTCACCTCCGGTATCCATTCTCTTATATAGGCAAGAGAGACTCATCAATATCCATCAGCCCCTCTATTACAGGTCAACAAGTGAGGCTTTGAATTAATTAACTAGAGTGGCCTAATTACTTCTTAGGTTGGCTATAGATGGTTGACCTTATCTTCCAGTCAATGCTTGGGAGTCAAATAAAGAGGTTGATTTGTTTGCATTCATTTGCATTCAAAGACATATCAACAGGACTTCCCTCTTGAGAGGGAGGGGTGTTACCAATGGGTCAAACCGCTTGGATTCCTGCAGGTGGATATTCATCAATTATAAACTCTTCCATTATAATGGGTGGTCCATGCAGTAGTGCAGGTTATGTTGCACATAGTCTCTACCACATTATGGTTATACAGAGTAACCATTAGTTAGTATTTTCTAATACATGATGGTAAGAGTATGTTGTTTGTGTTGATTTTCCTGTCGTGCAGTTCATCTCGATTCCGGATGAACGGTATGATGAATACAGGAGAAGTTCTGACTTTATAAAGGAATACATCTTCCCCGGTGGATGTCTTCCTTCTCTGAGTAGACTAACATCGGCCATGGCTTCTTCCTCCAGACTCTGGTAATCGCTGACATACATTCAAATTTCCAAGTGTGTAATATCCTTCCTGCTTGGAAACTTATTAAGCTTTTCTTGTGCATTGTAGCGTTGAGCATGTGGAGAATATTGGTGTACATTACTACCAAACATTGAGATGTTGGAGGGATAATTTCATGGCAAAGAAACAGTATGTCTCCATCTAAATATGCGTATTTGCACGGTCAAGTTATTGCTTTTTTAGCAGACATCCAGGATTCAAACCCTGAACCTTCTCAGCTGTCTTAGTACCATTAATTGTTTACATATTTTATGTTAAAGGTGTTTATATTATTCTTACAGGTTTTGTGTTCTGTTTACTGATATCTATAGACATATGCCTTTCAACATTTGTTTTTCAGTGAGATTATTGCCTTGGGATTTGACGAGAAGTTCATACGAACATGGGAATACTACTTTATATACTGTGCAGCTGGTTTTAAATCGCTTACACTAGGAACTTATCAGGTATGTATCAGAACTGATCCACTTGAAAGAATAAGAGGAAATAAACATGTCCAAGAATTTGAATACTCGGACATTAATTAACATTATCCCATCTCGACCTACATTCTGCTTTTCAGTTCTAAATTTTATGATCATGGATGCCGCTATTATCTGCTGAAAAATTATAGATTAAAAGTATATGAAATTGTTCAGAGTATATTCTCAAGTTTTAGCTTGTGTATTGTACTCTGTTTCGTCATATTATAATGATAAGTTTATAAAAATAGCAGATGAGGACCTTAGGTCTACATCTTATGTATTTGCTAGCAAATCGAAAATTTCTGTGTGTGGTGCTGTAATCAAATTGGTATCGCAACTGGGTGTGCCCATCGAGTAATATACCTCAATTATTTCTTATTTTATCGCCATACAAAAAATTTGTACCTGATCAATCTTTTTCTTATGTATCTCATGCATTGTTTTCTGGCAAAAACTAATATGCAAAATTACGGATTTTCCAGATAGTTTTCTCTCGTCCAGGCAACCTTAAAGCGTTCAGTGATCCATACAAAGGTACTACATTTCCCTACTGATTGTTGGACGCATTCTTTCAATGAAGGAAGCTTCCACAACTGCTGAGATTTCCTGCTATGTGTTACAGTCTTGTTTAGGTCCTTTGTTGTTGTTCTTATGTAGTTCTCATGTAAAAAAGAATGATTTCTGTCATCATCCATCAGCGGCCTTTTTTGTGTTTAAACGCTGTCTTCTTATGTAATTAGAGAAAAGGAGATTTGATTCATCTTTTCCAGTTGCTTATATGGTTGACATTGTGCAGAACTTCAGATGCACCAAACAGAAAAAGAATGAAGATGTATGTTACTAAACAAATCATGTCCACTGAGTTTGTTCATCCTTTATCCGTAGCCTACATGTTCTCAAAGGTTTGATAACCTAATAAAAGGGATTTTACTTCCTATGAAGCATTCTAGGTTGCATATCTGCCATGTTCAACAACACAGTTGGTTTCTGTTGCCATCGCTTTTACGGTTACCATGAAGAGCTCCAACTATTGTCATTGTTCACGGTCACTGTATAGAGAGCTCCAACATTTGCAGCACACGCGATAGAAGATGAAGGAGATTGTCGTGGGTTCATTGTATAGAGCTCTAACATCTGCAGCGCGCACAACATATTTCTATGTTAATGGGTTTATGTCGCCATATAGAACTCCAACATTTGCTGCAAGCATAATTTATTTTGGTTGTCAAGGTTTGTGGTTACCACATAGAGCCTCCAACTGCAGTAGTTTGATCAAGATAGTCTTAGTTGCTTTTAAAGAACAATGGTTCTGTCAGTTTCCTTTCAAATTTCTACTTTTTTTCATACTTCAACTACAACTTTTGTCATCTAACTCAGAGTTGAACAACAGCAATCATCTAACTATACTGAACCAGGCATCAACACCAATTTTTCCGGTATGGTCGGAACAGCACAACTCCATCAACAACCAAGCAAGCAGTCCAAATGCACAACTTCAATTTTTCTTTAGCCTGGAGCAGTCATAGGGTTTTAAATAAGCTACTGCAGCTTATCTACAGCTCCAAGCAAAAATCAGCCCTTCCCCATTGGAAGTTTGAACAATAGTATGGTAAATAATGATTGACAAGCAAGCTGCCATAATGAACACTTTCAGTTTACCTGTATACAGGCATTTACTGCAATAATTAGCAAGCAGTTTAATGCAACTGTGCATATTTCTACTACCCTCTGCCAAAAAAAAAGGGCAAAAAAAGCAGATTAGTTCGGCCAACAGACCCATCACACTAAACATAGATCAAAACTTCCAACAATTTATCATTATTGACAAATGGAGCACTCACAGCAGTACCAAAAATTTTGCAATGAATTCATGAAGAGTTTCCTGGCTTCCACATTTACATACAATAGATGTAAGCTGCTACACTACAAAACTTCCTGGAATCTCAACTTAACACATCAATTTGTCAGGGAAGCAAAGGCGAAAAAGGAAAAAAAAAAGAACAGAATCAGACATGAGTTTCATCATTCAGTGCATACCACCAAACTCAGCATCATTCAAATGAATCCTCGGCTCCGGCAACTGTAAGGCAAGCATTCAAACTGGTCTTATTAACCTCCACTCTTCACCGAATACATAGCCTCAAACCATTGACGAGGGAGGGAGGCGAAGATTGTGAGGGATCACCGCACCCTGTAGACAAGGGAAAATACACAGAAAGAACAATTATGCCATTGTCGCTGTATATTACAACTACAGCTATCGGGCCAAGTTCTCTATGCAACTGTTAACTCCAGCTTCTACAAACAGTCCCCACTACTTTCTACATCTTAACAAAAAGCTACTGATGAGATACTGTCAATGGTCTACCACTTATAATATCACATTGCAGAGAAGCTACCGAAATTTGACTACATCTTCTTCACTAACAGTCTCCATAGATATAATCATGAGAAAATTATTGCTCCTACAGTAACAGGACTACCTCTTAGATAAGATGTTAGAAGCTACTGAAGAAGGTACACAAGAATCTCCATATATCAGGATTTCACAACTAGAGTGCGCCTACCAAGTTAAGTCTAGTCAACTGATTACGCCCATCCTTTACAAGCAATCTCCACTATTCCCAACATCTCTACTCAAATAAAGACTACTGACGATACTGTGAATGCTCTACCTCTTGTATCACATTATCAGAGAAACTAATGAAATTTGTCTACATCCCTTTCACTAGCAGTCTCCATTCCAATATCAAGGCTCAAGAGAAATTACTGCTGTTATCAACCTCTTAACTATTGAATTGTCAGAAGGGTACTGTAACATAACCATACTTTATCCCTTCTCATGTACCAAAAGAGAGAATGACAAAAAGTGTAAGCAGAAAAAGTAATACTAGCAAGCATTAATACTAATGTCATTTCCCATAAAATTGTACTTTAACCATCAACACAAGCAGACAAGTCTTATAAATTTTGCTACTCTAGCATTACAACTAGAGGCAAGGATAGGAAACTAACTCCAGATAATAGCTCAACAAACCAAACTTAAAACTAACAAAAGCAAAGGGCAATGCAAGATAAGTGCTACTCAGGCAAACTACTGAATATACTAGGAAAAGTAGGCAGCTACTAATATTGCTACTGCTAAACTACTGAGGTTCAAGCATTCCAACCATCCCAAAATCTGATTTTCCTCCGAAAGAGCCATTCCTCAACCACGAGCAATCATCAGAAGGGACCACCCAGCGCAAATCAAAACCTCGTGAGACCAATCACTGCTGCTGAGCTTGCCTCGACTGTGCACCACCATATCCACCGCCATAACTGGCCGGTCCACCAGGAGGACCACTGACTTGGCCTGCTACATAACCACCTTGTGAAGGGTCAGATCTCCAAGCATTGGAATATCCAGAGTTCCCATTTGCATCACCATAGCCCCCACCACCGCCGCCCATATACCCAGAACCCGCTCCTTGTTCTGCACCACCAGTCGGGTTGCTGTTTGGAGCACCACCACGACCACCTACGGCACCATACGCACCCTGATTACCATATGACCCATCTGCTCCACCATACCCACCACCATAACCATAGCCCTGGTTCCCATAACCAGTGGCAGCATTTGGTGATTGACCAGTAGATGCTGCAGCAGACCCACCACTGCCTGGCTGAGCATTCCATTTGGGGCTGATCCATATCCCGTGTTCCCACCGTAGCCTGACGATCCATATCCGGTGGGAGCTTGATTGTTCCAGGGGCTCCTTGGTGCACCAGGTGGCCCACTCACATAACTACCTGCAGGGGCACTAGGGTTCCCATAGGGGCCTGAAGGCCCACCATATCCACCACCAGACCCACCATATCCCCCGACACTATAACCACCATATCCTACACCATTGTTTGCAGCACCATAGCCATAAGTAGGTGCTCCATAACCTGACGAGCCATATGAAGGATAGCCACCACCAGCTGTCTGAGGTTGCATATACCTATTTGCATCCATCCTGCCATCATATGAGCTAGAGTTGGCACCAGAACCACCACCATAAGATTGATAGGATCCTCCACCCCCAGAACGGCCACCAGTACCACTGTTAGGGTTTGCATCTTTTGGGAGGGCGCGCTTGACCTCCACCATTTTCCCATTCAGCTCATGGAAAGTCTTATGCAGCACGCGATCAACAGCATCCTCGTTCTCGAAAGAGATGAATCCAAACCCACGAGGTCGCTGGGTGTTCTGATCATACATGACGACTACATCAGTCACCTCACCATAGTTCTGGAAATATTGGCGAAATTCTGCATCAGTCAGTGTGGGGGGCAACCCTCCAACAAAAATCTTCTTAGTCCTAATGTTTCCACCGCCACCACCTCCTCCTCCACCCATTCTACCCGCATTGGAATTTCCAGGTCGGGCTGTGGTATGTTGTTCCTCCCTGGAGAGGGCTCTTTTAGCTTCCACCTGAATAACCAAAATAGATATTACAATGCAGAAAGGTAACCATATGCGAGAAGATATAAATGCACAAGGATGTCTTTTTTCATAAATCAATCAACAAGATAAACAATTATTCTATATACCATATAGAGTCAATACTTCACTTTGACCAATGTCATTTGAAACACAACAACAAAAAATTTATATGAAATGCGAGAGCAAGAACAGAAATAAAGTAATCTATCAAAACATAACCTGGTTTTTAACAAAATATTGAGGATGTAAAGAATGATGCAACACAAACAAGCCGTGCCATGACTGCATAAACCAGATGCCTAGAGGGGTAAGGACATTGAACTAACTTGGCATCTCTATGCACAAATTGTGGAATAGAAATAAACAAACAACACTATGTAAAATGCAAGTAATAAGAATAATTGTGCAGCATATCACTGGCAGAAAAAGTAATCTAGCAAACATTGCATGAAAGTAATTCACAGGAACCACAACAACAGAGCTTATACAAATTAAAGTCACATCAAGTATGAATAAAGCAACACTGAGCACCACCCACTTGCATCTCCTTCACAGTAAAATGTCACATTGTAATGTCTAAAATCATAAGAAATTCATGAACACGTGTTACCACTGCAAATCCATAATTCAAATCACGTATGAATACCCACTCTACTACTAGACAGCAACAAAAATATCAGTGGCTTGCTTATTGAAAAGAAAGCGGATAAGTTTTCAGCAAGCATGTGCCTTTCAACTCATTGGACAATGTCAGTCACATAAACATGAAGTTAATATCAAAAATTCAACCACTCACATGTCCTCAGCATCAAATGAATCATGTCACGTCGGTAACTCAAGTAGACTAATACAATGATAAAACAAATAAAAAAGTTATTTTCTAGTTTGAATACCTACTGCAGGTTCTAGCAAAAAATACAGATCTATCAACAAAACAAATTTCATAAATCACTAGAAGCAGATCACAGGATAACCAACAAACCCTAGATCACCAGCTAAATCACAACCAATCGGATCAAAAACCAAAACCCACAACCAAAATCCCATAAAGATCATGAGACCCTAGAAAAAGAACTAAACTTTACAAAAGAAACAAGATCAGATCACTTACGTTCCTCCCGTCGATGTTGTGCTTGTCCTGAAGCACGCGATCGAGGGTCGAGGGATCGGCGAAGACGACGAACCCGAAGCCCCTAGGCCTGCCGGTCATCTTGTCCTTCATGATCACGGCCTGAAGGACCTCCCCATAGTTCCCAAAATACTCCTTGACTCTCTCCTCGGATGTCTCCCAAGATATCCCCCCGATGAAGAGCTTCCCTTGGTCGGAGTCCATCGCCGATCGGAGAAATACTCTTCTCTATCTCCCCCTCTCGAGGCTGAGATTGAGGAAGAGGGATTGGGAGATTTTTTTTGGTTTTTAGGGGGCGGTTTTTTTTTTTTTTTTTTTTTGCTTTGGGGGCCGAAGGCGCCGAGCTCTGGAAAATATCTTGGTTGGGAAGAGAGAATGGGTAGAGATTGGGGTAGGGTTTTCTATTGGGCGTGGACGGCTGGGATTTAGTGATGGGGTCGCCCGAGTGATGGGAACGGTACGCGATGGAGTTTTCTTTATAAATTGCAAATTTTGTAAAATTTATATGGCGTTTTCTATATCGACACCTAAAATCTTTGCTAATGCTATATTCACATATCAAATATTTATATTTTCATTTTGATTCTCCTAAATCTTTTTAAGTTAAGACAGAAAAATCGTTTAGTTGGTTGTACAGTTTATATATTAATAGATTCAGAAATATTCTCTTTCTAGATTTATATGACCAAATTACACCCATCTCTTTTCCTTCTCTTTCTCTCCCATCAAACTCATCTCTCACCAAACCTGTTTCTCACTAAATCCAACCCCAATGGTTGTTTCCCCTCTCCAGCTCCAATGGATCTCCTCTATTCTAACTTGGTGTTTCGCTTCTTTCCCAAACAAAAAATTCTCTAACATCTAGGGCGGTTAGGGTTTCCTGAAGATGGGAAGAGAGTAAGAGTGAGAGTGAGAGAGAAGGCTAAGAGAGTGCATGAGTGAGGCAGAGAGAGAGAGTGAGGCACTAAGAGAGGGGGAGAGATTTATGGAGGGAGAGGAAGAGAGAAGCAAGATTTTGTAAATCACCAAGAGGAGGGTGAATAGGTGATGACTGTAGGTTTATGACAAATAATGCGGAATAAAAATAATTACTAGCTAACTAGTAATAAACAATTACAACACAAAAGAAACTTGCAATAAGGTAAACAGTATTAACAAGCAAGAATAGAGAGAAAGTTGAGTTAAAAGATAAAGAGAAATCAATCACAAACGTAAGGATGTGTTTCGAGGTTCGAGCCACCGCTCTACGTCCATGCCTTCAGCGCAATGAAGGGTTTTCACTAAATTGATCCCGCGAGATCTTCAACCCTTACAAGTTCCCACAAGAACTCAACGGACTCACAAATTCCTCTCTTGGTGTCGCAACACCTACAATCAAGCTCACTAGCTCATTCGAGACAGCAACCTCTACAACTTCTCAAATATAAGAAACTGTGATCTTCTTCTTGATCACAAAAGCTCACTCAAACACGATCCTAAGTAGAGTAGATGAAGCTCTTTGAGATTGTGTGGTGGGAAATGATTGTAAAGATGTGAAGGAAACCTCAAACAAAAAAAAGATATGGAATTTTTAGCTCATTATCAAAATCTTTTTAAGAAAATGAATTTTGATCACTAAACCTTGTTCTTGAGTGTTAAAAACTTGTTATGACCTCTATATATATAGAGGATGAAAACTAGTAGAAACTTAATATGGTCATTGGGAGGTGACGCAGAAAAAAACAAAATAGAAATTAGCCGTTGGGGTCAAAATCAGAACAAAACCATTCTGTCAGTCGACTGGCCCGCCAACGGTCAAAAATATGACCGTTGGGATTGTCGGTCGACCAAGTTACCCAACCAGAGAGCATAGCTCTCTAACGGTCGATTGATTGATCGAACGTGACCCAACCGAGGCTAAGTGTGTCTCAATTGGTCGACCGAAGTACACACCAAAGCACTCTAAAATCTTGTGCATAAAGGGTCGACCGCTTGGTCGACCGACAGAGCAATTTAACTCTATCAATGGTCGACCAGTCGGTCGACCGACACAGGGTCAAAGTCTAATTTTTGAAAACTTTTGAAGTCCCTCTTTTCTGACAAAGTGTATTTTGATCACAAATACAAAATAGAGTTCTTGAATCATAATAGGTCTAGTGTATGATCAGAGGTCATCACAAAAATTAAGTAGAACTATATTTTGTGAAAAATACTTTTCTAAATTGAAAACCATTTTTCCTAAACCCGTTTTTTAAAAATAAACTAGAGAAACATGTTAAGATGTTTTCAAAAACATTTAGAGATAGGAATAAAATGTGCACGTGTGTGTGTGTGTGAGAATCTCCAGAGCTATCAAACTAACTACCTTAATTTTAACAATACTATAAATCTTATATTAAAAATACAAAAAAGTAGAACTCTTCTATAATCTATACTCTTTTGCAATCTTGATCCTTGAACTTGGTAAATCCCATGTACATGTCTTCTTGGTATTTAGCCTCTTGGTTCATCATCTTTACGGCTTCAAAATGGTGTGAGTCTTATTGACGAAGCCAAATGCAACAATGAAAATCCTGAAACTTATTTTAAAAAAATTGTTAGAAAACATAACTTCATATGTTTTGTTACCATTAAAACTAGGGCAAATGACCTTTGGGCCAACAAATTTGAAGGGGGATACTGTAATTTTCTTCTAAATTACTACCATCTCATCAAGCCAAGCTGACAAGAGATCAAATACCAGTATAAAAACACTCCAAATTCAAGCAAAAAAATCCAATCTCTCTCCCAGAAAAAATAATGCAACATGATAATTGCATCACACAATCAAACTAGGGCGACTTCATTAAAAAGAATCTGTAAAGCCATAACTTGATGTTGGACCCAGTCGAAAATATCAACACCGTCTCGTCCTCATCGATTCGCCTCATGTCAGACCCTCCCCCCCATGACCCCACCGATCTCACTGACCTCTCCTCTCTGGAGCTCGCACAACGCCTCCATTGTTGACCCCGCGATCTTTTTCACAAGGAGCTCAAACTCGCCCCATGCGATTACGAGATCTGGCGGCGATGCGGTCGCAATGGAGGAGGGCTTGGCCGAAGGCGAAATCCGAAGCTGGATGTAATGATCTGCGACAGTGAGGTCGGAGGAGTTGGAGACGTCAATGCTAACATGGAAGAGGGAGGCAGAGGCGGGCTCGGTGCGGGTCAGCGCTGTCTGGGTCCATGTGGAGGTGTCCTGGCAGACGGCGAAGGCGGCGAGAGAGGAGAAGAGGCAGTGACAATGATCGTAGGGGTGGTGGAGATGGGAATAAAGAGATGAGAGAGATGGGGGAGGGAAGGCTTCGGAAGAGCATGGGGTTGAGGCGGAGGAGAGGGTGAAGCGAACGGGGAGGTGGGTGTAACAACCGTGTAATGTGGGAGGGAAATAAAAAGGTTTTTCTTTCGTCTACGTCGACAGCGAGAGAGGTGAAAGGTTCGGGTGGGTGAAGCAAAGAGAGGTCGTGAGAGAGAGTGAGGCAATGAGAAAGAGGGAGAGAAATAAGATTTGATAGGGGGAATACTACTTTTGTTAGGGGTAGAAATATATTTTGATTATGTCACTATTAAAAAATAAACACTAACCAACGGAGGTTTTTTTTGATCCAATTTAGAAGATTTGGATCGTCGAATTGAAAATATAAAGATTTAAGATGTGAATATGAAATTAGTAAAGATGTCAAATATCGATATGAAAAAAATCAAAATTTGTAAGGTGAAATAAAAATAAGGGCAAAATTGCCCAAATGCAGATGGGGTTGATATATATATATATATATATATATATATATATATATATATATATATATATATATATATATATATATATATATATATATATATATATATGAGAAAAATGTATATCAGCCCGCGGGCTGAGAGTACTCTCTCAGCCTGCGGTGACGTGGCTCGATTTGTCACCTCACTGACTTGCGGCCCGCTTTTAGGGAGAAGTTAAATTACCAAATACCCCTTATGATAACTTTTCCTTATTGTTTATTATTATTTTTCTCCCTTTTATTTTGCCGCTCTTTATAGGATATAAATTACTTTTCGCCTTATTTGTTTACCTCTTTTTTGTAAGATCTAGTTTCTCCTTTTCAGCGTGGGATAAAATTTTTTTTGAAAATATAAAATCTTTTCAGATCAATCTTTTCAGTCTGCGATAAAATTCTACTTTATAGTTTAATTTTTTTATATATAATGTAGTCAGAGTCTTTGGTCGCATTGTAGATTTAAACTGCGACCTTAGTCAAAGACTTTGATCGCAGTGTACATGGTTAAATGCGACCAATGTCGCAGTGTTAAATGCGACCAATTTATTGATAAAGATGGCCAGCAACTGCAATCTAAGGTTGCATTACATGGACTGCGACTTTGGTCGCAGTACGTTAAGTAAGTGTTTTCCTTTAGATTAACATGCATAGCGACCAAGGTCGACAGTGCTGTTTTGGTTTAAGACTGCCGCCAGGAACTGCGACCAAGGTCGCCGTGTTGTTGTTTTATTAAGTGTTGTTTTGATGCGACTTGGAGTCACTCCGTGAGACGCGACCTGTCATAAAGATTTTATGAGATCTTTTTAACGTCAAGTCTACATTGACGAACCCGCACCATTCGTTGTTTCCCGAAGCTGTTGTCCATTAAGGCCGACGGTTCTGATTAATGAACCATTAATTATGGTTATTATGGGCTGGCTATAAATAGGGCTCACACTCTCCCTTTAACAGCCCATAATTAGACTGTTTTCATTTGAGAGCAATTGCTCTGAGAATTTTCGCCTTCTTCAGAGTCTCTAACAGGGGCCTGCCTCCATGGATGAAGATGACCCTATGCACGAAGATGACCCAGAGCTTGATTGTCGTTTTTCAGGTTCGCTGGGCCTCTGGGAGTATATTTTGGCCGGTGAACTTGATCGATGTTCGTCCACAAGGGAAGAAGTCATGGTCCGCGACATCCACAGTTTTTTAATACACGGGGACCTCAATAACACCACTGCTCTTATTCAACAAGGGCTCTTTTGATGTTTACTCTTCTTTATACTGCTATATTGTAACAGTCAATCTTATTGTATAAGAGATCGTTTTTTGTATCATTTTCACATGCCTGGAGATAAATGCCTGGACATAAATAAAAAGACCTCAATAACACCACTGCTCTTAGTTAACAATGGCTCTTTTTTTGATATTTAGTTTTCTTTGTACTGCTATATTGTAACACTCAATCTTATTGTATAAGAGATCGTTTTGTATCATTTTCACATGCCTGGAGATAAATGCGTGGACATAAATAAAAAGCATATTTGTTTTTTAATAAACTACGACCTTTTTGGTCGCAGTCATGCATTGCAAACAAAACAACTTGGACCAGAGATGCAACTGCGACCAAGGTCGCATAAGACTACAGTGCAAACAGAAACAACTGCGACCAGGGTCGACATTGCGAGCAAAAACTGCGACTAAGCAACTGCTGCGGTGACATGTCACCTCGTCGCAGTGTTGTTGTTGATTAAGACTAAAGACCAGCAACTGCGTCCAAGATTGCAGATTAATTTTTTAAGACTGCGGCCATCAACTGCGACCAATGTCGCAGTGTTGTTGTTGATTATTTATAAAGACCACCAACTGCGACCAAGGTCGCAGTGATGTTGTTGATTAAGAGTAAAAACCAGAAACTGCGACCAAGGTCGCTGTGTATTTTATTAAGACTAAACACCAACAACTGCGATCAAGGTCGCAGTTTATTTTATTAAGACTACGGTCAGAAACTACGACCAAGGCAGCAGTGTTGTTGTTGATTAAGACTAAAGTGCAGCAACTGCGACCAAGGTCGCAGTGTATTTATTAAGTTTGCGTCCTTGATCGCAGTATTTCAACCAATACATAGTAGTAAAAAATGTAATTCACACAATTAGCTTTAGAAAACAGATTTATATATATTTAAAAAGAAAAACAAAATACAATTTTTTTAACTTCTAATCGTCGTCATCACCATCGTAATCAGATTCGTCGTCAAGAGTCATGCTTTCGTCTTCTGTCTCTTCCTCCTCTTCAGGTACAGTCTCATCGTCGCTTTCTTCCTCTTCATGTTTGTGTTTTGGTTCATCAATGAACTCCCAGAAAGGGTCGTCTGTATCAAGCTCAGATTCTGACCCATAGCGAGACATTGTTTCAGAACTAAATATAAAATCATCATTTGATGATTGGCTTCTTTCCGGTGAAGACGGTGGTGATGGTGAAGACATTTTTTGAATGTATTTTCGGAACAGTGAGAGTAACGAGTTTGAGCAAAAAATAACTTAGTATGTTTTTAATCCTTTGCTCATGACCCTTTATATGTATTTAATCCCGGAATTCCAAAAGGTTTAAGCTCTCGGACCACGTGAATATCTCTCAAATATATTTTCTATCTTTTCCCAAAAATTGTATACTTCCTAGGTGACTGTTCAGTTATCCAAAACAGTTTAAAAGTTAATACACTATAACTTTAAATTACTTTGAACTCCAAAACAGTACATTATTGCGACCAAAGTCGCATTGGGAACTGATAAATGATTAACTGCGACCATAAATTGCATCCGTAGTAGGATTGCGACTATGGTCGCAGTGTTTAAGAGCAGCAGTCGCAGTTTGGATATGTAATTAAAAGAGCTTATAAGTTAATATAGTGAGAAAGAGACCTTACAAAAAAAATATAATTAAAAGCTTTTAAAAGAAGACAAAATATAATTGAATATCAGAAGATCAGAAAATCCTAATCCTCGTCATTATCACCATCATAATCAGATTCATCGTCTTCATTCTTCTGCTCTTCCTCTTCATCACTTATTTCCTCATCATCTTGCTGTTTTTGAGGTTTTTTTGTTTCACCGATGAACTCCCAGAATGGATCGTCTCTATCAAGCTCTTCGTTTGACCCGTTGCTAGGAAGCGAGCCTACAGCATCAGAGGACATGCTTTCATCAAGCATGTCTCCGTCAAGTGGCAGAGGAATAATGTCTTCTTCACTAACCCACATGAAAAATTCATTATCATCATGAATAGGAGGATCAGTTAATACATTATTTGATGTAGTGAGATAGTCAAAAGGAGTGAAGTCCAGACTGGTATCAGATTCACTAGAATATCCTAAAGACAAAGGACCGGTGGGGGATTGATTGAAGTTGAATTCTGAGTGTTCAGAGGAAGAAGATGGGGAAGACATGATTCAAGAATGAATTTTTTTTTTGAAAGTTTTTGAAATCAAATTGAAAAGGAAGAGCAAAATTATAGTTTTTTAGGTATGAGGTAATATATTAGTTACAAGCATTATATAAAGTTCAATATTGTGGAAGAACATGAATAGTAATAATAATTGTTACAGGTGAGGGTTGAGTATGGTAGGAAGTGGTAAAAAAAATTAAATATTTAATTGAAGATTTATTGCTGGAGAATCCGAAGTACAAATTAACTTTTTATAGAATTGTTTGGCTATATCTTTAGATTACGTATGGTGCACATCTTTCCTTTCTCGAGATTAACATTAGTGCATCTCTTTTTTGCTAGACTGGTGTTGTATCACGGTAGATATAATATTAATTACTTCTTTTACATAAGGCATGAGAAAGAAGATTGCGAATTTGGTCGCAGTACCGAAAGAGGTCGCATTGCTATGCGATAGCATTTTTTGTCTTGTATTCTTTATTCTGTATTAAGTCTGCGACCATGGAATGTTTTTTTACTTTTGAATGCTAGAAGTCGCAGTCGTCATTTAAAAGGGGTATTTTTGTCATTTTGATTCACGATTGTTTAGACGGGATTTTTTGATTTTTTTTGGCGCCCACACTCTGCGACCGATGTGTGGCCTATATTCAGCCACGTCCCGCAGGCTGAGAAACTCTCTCAGCCCGCAGGCTGAGGTACAGTAAGCCCTATATATATATATATATATATATATATATATATATATATATATATATATATATATATATATATATATATATATATATATATATATATATATATATAGACTTGTGTAGTTCCGGAAGGATTCGAGCTCGAATACTTTTAATTCAAACACAACCATACATCATCAGAATACAAGATCCATTCCGTTAAAGTTGATTTATATTATTTTAAGTATCTACAAACTAAAAATCAAGTATTTTAAATATTTTTTGCCTATGCATCAAGTAAGGAAAAAACGAACGATCTAATTAGTGAGTTGGTTAGTTTAACGTTGCAAAACATTAACCTTGGTTTGTAGGGGATTTTAAATGTTTAGATCATGATCAAATAGCCGGATCAAGAATTTGTATATCTAAAGACATAGATCTAACGAACTCATTAATTTATGCCGTTCATTTTGCGCCGCTTGATGGATAGGCAAAAATATTCAAAACACTTATTTTTTGATTTTAATTATTTTAAATAATATAGATCAACTTCAATGGAGTAGATTTTGTATTTGAATGTCATATGTTAGTATTTGAGTGTCAAGGATTCGGGCTCGAATCCTTTCGGAACTACACATCTCTCTCTCTTTCTATAATATATATATATATATATATATATATATATATATATATATATATATATATATATATATATATATATATATATATATATATATATATATATATAGGGCTTACTGTACCTCAGCCTGCGGGCTGAGAGAGTTTCTCAGCCTGCGGGACGTGGCTGAATATATGCCACACATCGGTCGCAGAGTGTGGGCGCCAAAAAAATCAAAAAAACCCCGCCTAAACAATCGTGAAACAAATTGACAAAAATACCCCTTTTATATGACGACAGCGACTTCTAACATTGAAAAGTAAAAAAATATTCCATGGTCGCATACTTAATACAGAATAAAGAATACCGGAGGAAACATGCTATCGTACAGCAATGCGACCTCCTTCAGTACTGCCACCAAAGTCGCAAACTTCTTTCTCATTACGATGGTGATGACGAGGATTAGAAGTTTAAAAAATTGTATTTTGTTTTTTTTTAAATATATATAAATCTGTTTTCTAAAGTTAATTGTGTGAATTACATTTTTTACTATTATGTCTTGGTTGAAAATGCTGTACAATTGTTACAAACCTTCATTTTAAATATTTTACGCTAAACGAATATACTGCGACCATGGACGCAGTTAATAATTATATTACTTCACCCTTATAATTTTTAAAATGAAAGGTTGCGACATTGGTTGCAGTTGCTGGACGCAGACTTAATAAATACACTGCGACCTTGGTCCCAGTTGCTGGACTTTAGTCTTAATCAACAACAACACTGCTACCTTGGTCGCAGTTTCTGACCGTAGTCTTAATAAAATAAACGACCGTAGTCTTAATAAAATAAACTGCGACCTTGATCGCAGTTGTCTGTGTTTAGTCTTAATAAAATACACAGCGACCTTGGTCGCAGTTGCTGGTCTTTACTCTTAATCAACAACATCACTGCGACCTTGGTCGCAGTTGGTGGTCTTTATAAATAATCAACAACAACACTGCGACATTGGTCGCAGTTGATGGCCGCAGTCTTAAAAAAATAATCTGCAATCTTGGTCGCTATTGCTGGTCTTTAGTCTTAATCAACAACAACACTGCGACGAGGTGACACGTCACCGCAGCAGTTGCTTAGTCGCAGACTTTGGTCACAGTGTCGACCCTGGTCGCAGTAGTTACTGTTTGCAATGTATCTTATGCGACCTTGGTCGCAGTGTCATCTATGGTCATAGTTGTTTTGTTTGCAATGCATGGCTGCGAAAAAGTTCGTAGTTTATTAAAAAAACAAATATGCTTTTTATTTATGTCCAGGCATTTATCTCCAGGCATGTGCAAATGATACAAAACGATCTCTTATACAATAAGATTGAGTGTTACAAATACAGCAGTACAAAAGAAGACTAAACATCAAAAAAATCCCTTGTTGACTAAGAGCAATCTTCTTCTTGAGGTCTGGTGGCAGCAGAATCAATAAGATTGAGTGTTACAAAGAAGACTAAACATCAAAGTAGCCAAGAAGACTAAACATCAAAAAATCCCTTGTTGACTAAGAGCAATCTTCTTCTTGAGGTCTGGTGGCAGCAGAATCAATAAGATTGAGTGTTACAAAGAAGACTAAACATCAAAGTAGCCAAGAAAGACAAACATCAATCCATTGAGCCAAGAAGAGCCCTTGTTGACTAAGAGCAATCTTCTCCTTGAGGTCTGGTGGCAGCAGAATCCTCCGATTCCAACTGACCCTCCAAAGTGCCGGGATACGATCTTTCGTTTATGAACATCTCTTCACCAGAAGGTTATCCAGTGAGCATGAAGTTTCCTCGATGTCACTTCTGGGGTAAGAGAGGGAGAGTGAGACCTCACAAGGTATGCTACCCACCACTATATCCACCACATCTCCCGCCGCCATACCCACTCTGACCATCCGTTATTAGCAAGCTTGACTGGTGCATCAAGTCAGAGCAGATCTCGGTGAGGATTAAGTCCTCGTCAGGGATCATGACTTCTTCCCTTGTGAACGACGAGGACCATGACTTCTTCCCTTGTGGACGATGAGGTCTATGACTTCTTCCCTTGTGGACGAACATCGATCAAGTTCGTCAATAGGGTCATCTTCATCCATGGAGGCAGGCCCCTGTTAGAGACTCTGAAGAAGACGGAAATTCTCAGAGCAATTGCTCTCGAAAGAAAACAGTCTAATTATGGACTGTTAAAGGGAGAGGGTGAGCCCTATTTATAGGCAGCCCATAATAACCATAATTAATGATTCATTAATCAGAATCGTCGGCATTAATGGTCTCCAACCGCCAGCGCCGGTTTGGCATTAAAAGACATTAACGCCTAAATCCAATGAAGAACCGACGCGTAGACAACCGCTTCGGGAAACAACCAATGGTGCGGGGTTCGTCAACATAGACTTGACGTTAAAAGATCTCATAAAATCTTTATGACAGGTCGCGTCTCACGGACTGACTCCAAGTCGCATCAGACAACAGATAACTTTTCATTTTTCATTTAGATTCAAAAAATGACTTAATCCAAAAAACAACACTTAATAAAACAACACTTACTTAACGTACTGCGACCAAGTCGCAGTCCATGTAATGCAACCCTAGATTGCAGTTGCTGGCCATCTTTATCAATAACAACACTGCGACCTTGGTCGCATTTAACCATGTACACTGCGACAAAAGACTTTGGTTATGGTCGCAGTTTAAATGTACAATGCGACCAAAGACTCTGACTACATTATATACAAAAAAATTAATTACTTAACGTACTGCGATCAAAGTCGCAGTCCATGTAATGCAACCCTAGATTGCAGTTGCTGGCCATCTTTATCAATAACAACACTGTGACCTTGGTCGCATTTCACCATGTACACTGCGACCAAAGACTTTGACTAAGGTCGCAGTTTAAATGTACAATGCGACCAAAGACTCTGACTACATTATATACAAAAAAATTAAACTATAAAGTAGAATTTTATCGCAGGCTGAAAAAATTGATCTGAAAAGATTTTATATTTTCAAAAAAAATTTTATCGCAGGCTGAAAAGGAGAAACTAGATCTTTCAAAAAAGAGGTAAAGAAATAGGGCGAAAAGTAATTTATATCCTATAAAGAGCGGCAAAAATAAAAGGGGGAAAAAATAATAATAAACAATAAGGAAAAGTTATCATAAGGGGTATTTGGTAATTTAATTTCTACCTAAAAGCGGGCCGCAGGTCAGTGAGGTGACAAATTGAGCCACGTCACCGCAGGCTGAGATAGTACTCTCAGCCCGCGGGCTGATATACATTTTTCTCATATATATATATATATATATATATATATATATATATATATATATATATATATATATAGAAGATAAATTTTGGAGTATCGCAGAGGTGCCCCATCCTCATCCTAAGAAAACTTGGTAGTCAACAAGCCCTCCGACTAATCTCCAAAATGTCGTTGAGTGAGATTCGAACCAGCGCTCGTTTGAGAGCAAACCAAGTGGCTTACTGTTCGACCACTCTCGCGGACATGCACACATATGGAACTATTCCGGTGAGAATCAGTTCTCACCGGAGCTTCGCACGAACTCCACGACTGGCCATCCCATGAATGATCGAACTGTTCATCTTGATTTGTATAGTCTGTTTAGGCTACTAACGAAAAATTATATAATTCCGAGCCTTTTTACTCATGCATTAAGCAGTTACAATTTTTTATATTAGCTGTAAAATAAAGATGTCACTTGATGCATGGTAAAAAAGTTAGAAATCACGTGATTTTTTTTTTTGATAGCTTAATTAGAGTATGTAAATCAAAATGAACAGCTCAGATCATCCATGAGAAGACCGGTCGTGGAGTTCGCACGAAGCTCCAGTGAGAATCAGTTCTCACTCAAATATTTTTCTATATATTTTAAGGGGAAAAAACTCTTCTCTTAACTCTTTCTCACTCTCCCGCTCACCTATGGACGCATGTCTAGTGTCTCTCTCTTTGGGCATCTTTGGACCTCAAACTTTTCATAACCAAATCTATCATTTTAACACCGAGTCAAAACTCGAAGCATTTCCCTTTTTCTGGTAAAGAGAATTGAAGCAGCAGCTCATTTTTTTCTTCCCTTCAACCAAGCTGGCTAGGTTTATATTTTCGGCACTCATCAACCAATCTGGACATTTGAAATCTTGTTATTTTTGTCTAATTCTAAAATCACAAGTATTCTTTCGAAATAGCCGTTATGATGACGTGGCATAAGGGTTCGTGGGGTGGAGTGGGCCACACCACCTTCGTCAAGTTTTTTTAATCAAAACTGACCGAAGAGATGTTTTCTCCATTTCACGCTCTCCTTCCCTCCCTCCCTTTCTCCGCTCCGCCGGCCCCTCTTCTCCGCTCCCTGATCCTCCTCTCTCCCCTCTTCCCTCTCCCTCTCTCTGATCCTCCCTTCTCCGCGTGAACCGTCCCCTTTCCTTCTTCCTTCCTTCTCCTCCTCTTTAGATCCCCAACCCTTCGCCGCCACCGGTCGTTTTCTCACCGACGACGACAATAGGCTAGTTAGTTCCCATCGTAATCACGTAATTGGGGCATCACATCAGGCTGATCGAGACTTCCTTTAAGACTTCACCACCGCAAGCATTGCACCAAGTCTTTGGGTGCTCACCATTGCATTATGTTCACGTTTTGTATGTTAAACTGAAAATCATGAGATTCAACATAAACAGTTGAATTTTATTTAACATATATTGCCATTAGTTATCTGCATTACCGCGAAATTGTCTATGATTAACTCAATTGCATCTGTTTACTATCATCTCCCAACATGTCTGTTTCTTTATCACACCCCATTCTAAAATCCTCCCTAGTTTCTCCGAAAGATTCAAATAACTCAGTCTTATAGACATAAAGCTTGCTCACAAACAGGAAAAATACGAGATTAAACGCACTGAGGCCTGACAGCAATGCATAGTAGTAATCCAAATGCGAGGCGTTCAGGTTGTCCAGAATCCATCCCTGCCTCCCTCTTCTCTTGGTGAGGTTCGAGACGACTGTCAAAAGCACGCTACTGAGGAAGTTGCCGATCCCATAAGTCACTAACGAGTAGGCAGTCCCCAAGCTCTTCATGCTCTCAGGAGCCTGATCATAGAAGAACTCCATCTTTCCGACAACTAAGAAAGCATCAGACAAGCCCATCAGCACATATTGAGGCAATAGTATGAATATGGAGAGAGGAACCTTCCCCCCCTTCTGAACAAGCCCATGATGTTTGGCGAAACTCAGTCTCCTTTTCTCCACAAGCGATGCAACTAGCATTATGATGATATGAAGCGCGAGAGCAACTCCAATTCTCTGGAGGAGAGTGATTCCCCTCGGGTTCTTGGTCCAGGTTCTCATGATCTTTATGAAGTAGCGATCATAGACCACGATTGAGATGAGCATCGATATGGTCACAAATGAAGTCAGGCTGGCAGGAGGAATTTGGAAATGAGGCCCAATATGTCGGTCGAGTGTAGTTCCTTGTTTGACGAAGAGGGTGCTAACTTGAGCGATCATCGCAGCAGGAATGAACATCGCGACCAGGACTGGAAGCAGTCGTAGCATTTGCTTTGTTTCCTCTACCTTGGTCACAGGACATAACATCCAGGGAGCATCTGTGCCAATTTTCACTGCAGCTTTGTTCAGGAACCTGTAGTACATATGTTCTCATTTAGTGCAGCCCTTGTAGTCCAGTAATACTACTACAAGAACTATAATCATTATATCTTTAACAAAAGTAATAAAGGGGGCAACTTTGGTGGAGTGCTAGATACTCATGTTTGTTTTAACTCATACAATATTTGCTCTCAAAGAACTCATAGAATATTCCCTCAAAAGAAAAAAAAAAAAGAACTCAGAGAATATTTCCTATACTAACTAAAGGATAGATCAACTGATTAAAGCAAAAGTTGTTCATTTCATTGACTGGTATTTCATAAACTTTAATGGTTCAAATGATTGGAGAATTATGCTTGTAATCATGATTTGATTCCTAGTCAACTATCATGCATGGAAAAGATAAAAGATACAAAAAAGAGTGAAAGATTAGGGGTGGAAATAGATCGGATATGGATCGGATATAGCATTTACCATTTCCGTATCCACTTTCAACTTTCAGAAAAGGACACGAATGCGTATATTATCGGATATGAAAAATTGATATCTGTGTTCACCAAAAATCAGTTATCGGATACGGATTGGTAAATGAATATACTTAAATAATAATTTATGTTAACTAAAAAATATAAAATGCAATGCTATAACAAAGTATTATGATAAAATTGAGAAAAGAGAGAAACAAGGAATTCGAACTAAATTAAATTAAATAACTAAGTCAATATTAAGTTGAAAGGGAAAAGAATTTTATTGATTTGCAAATTCCCCAATCATCATTCCTCAACAAAACAATCTATCCATCCATTGATCTCAAAGAATTTCTCAACTTCAAAATAAGGAATAAGAAATCATAATCCCTATGCAGATATCTGTATCTGTATCTGTATCCATATGCGGATATCCTCATCGTATCCACATTCACATGCAGATATCCTTAAAAGAAATATTCATCCATATACAGATATTTGTATCCCTATATGGGTTTCAGAAACATACCCGTATCCACAATATTTTCAAAAGTCATATCCAAATCTGTATCCGTATTCGCTCGGATAGGGATTTTATATATCCGAATATGCACTTTTTGCGGGTACGGATATCCATGGATTATCTACATTAGTTTGCACCCTATGAAAGATGCTTGATTTATCACAAAGCCCACTTCAAAATTTAGACATGGATTTGTTTCTGTTATATTTTTCACATCAAGTATCACTATCAATTAATCAAAGGAGAGAGAGTAGTTGAGTGAAAAAGATAAGGTACTAAGTATGATAGAAAAGGGCTAAACACTAACCTCAAAGAATTTGTGGGGTGGATCCTGAACTTTCCTCCTTTTATGTACTCTTCTGTGTCCAACTCATGAAGTTCTGATAGATCTTTAGGGAGGGGAACCCGCCATTTGCGCAGTGCTGCCACCAGAACCTGTGCCATCCTTGTAAAAGGACTCCCTTGAGGAACCTTGTGCCTATAAAAGGGAGTTCCCGCGAAAAAGATGGCTAATGAGATAGCAAGGCCAATTGTAGGAAGCCCATATCCAAGTGACCAGCCAACATTGTCCTGTATGTACACAAGGATAATGTTCGCGAATAGAGTACCCAAGAAGACACTAAACATCCACCAATTGAAGAATGATATCTTGTGAGCCCTCTCCTTTGGATCAAACTCATCGAATTGGTCTGCACCGATGGTTGAGATGTTTGGTTTGGTACCTCCAGTTCCTAGTGCAAGAATGTACAGCGCAGCGAAAAACACACCAACTTGAACTCTTGATGCTGGTTTGCAACTAGTGGTGTTGGCTTGTTTGCATGGTGGTGGCCTTAGTGATGGTACAGAAACGGTTACAGTGAGAAGACACATACCCTGTTGGCACAATCAAGAATATTAATATTATCTCCATTTGATCAGGCTTTCTTCTCTCTTTCTTTTTGAGTTCTTTTCTTCTCAGAAAAACTGAAAAGATAATGAAGAAAAAATGGCGAATTCCAATAAGACAAACAAGGGTATCACCAACAAAAAGAATGTCAGGAAGTATGTTTAGAACCAAGTAAGAGAGTACAAGAATGAAGAAGCCCCATATTATTGTTGGTTTTAGCCTTTGGTGTAGGGCTTTCTTTCTTTCTTTTTCCCCTTTTGGCGGAATACCCTCCATGTATTTTGAAATTTCATTATTTCTCGTTAATGAAACAGGTGGTGATTCTCCAGTTTTCTCTTAAAAAGAAGAGAAGAGAAGAGAAAAGAATCACAGAATGAATCATAGGCTCATTATATTAATTAGTAGCTTGGCAGGAGATTATGATACATAGAGCATAGTATCAGAATACAATTACCAAGAAGTAGACAGCTGATGAAATGGCAAAAGTCCAGTATCGCCCGAGATGAGCATCGGCAATGTAGGCCCCCAGCATGGGAGTGAGGAAGCCAGTGCCAACCCAGTTGGTGACGTTGTTTGCCGAGGCCACCGTGCCTTGGTGGAGCTTCCTTGTTAGGTACAGCACCAGGTTTGAACTTATACCATAGTAAGCCATCCTCTCAAACACCTCATACACTGCAAACCAACCCAAAAGAATTAGCAGACAGTATGAGCACAGAATTCTGAAGATAGAAAGAGTCCAGTAACTGAGAAAACATAAGAACTGCATGAATTGATAGTAAACTAGAGAAGACTATTTGCCTACTCTCACCTACAACAAAATAACAAGCAGTCCATCCACCCTTCTTGAATCTCAGGACAGGTCTTCCTTTGAGATCCACAGAGCCATCCCTGGCGTAGTCCCCTCGCTCAGCTTCTGATAAGCTCCCTGCCATTATTTTGCTGTTAGCTCCAATGATTGAGTTCCTTATAAGATCTCCACATCCTTTTATAAACGCTATCAGTCCTCATTGAAAGTGGACAAAACTTTGAATTTTGGCACAAAATGGGTAGTGGTGGACCATAATATTGGTACTATAGTTGACTGCATTGTTGCAAGATAGTTGCCCTCGTGTCACAGGAAAATGTCCTGAGAAAGGAAGTAGCAAACTTCTCTTTGGACTCAAAAAATCAAAGGAATATAAATCACACACCACATAAGATTTGAGACACATGGATTTGGCTTTACTCAGAATAAATTAGTAACTAAAAATATATTAACTAACTAATGAGACCTTAGGAAGTAAGTTTGCTGCTAAAGATGCAGATATTAATCATTGGCTACTGAGAGTTCTGAAACATATCAGAAATCAAGAGAGTAGGCAGAGATTTATCATCTTCATACAATGATGCAACAATCCACAACACATTGCTCGGTCACCCTCAGCCTCATCTTGGTCATCCCATTATCTGAAGCACTACCGTTACCATGAAAGTGATAGATCCACAAATTTTGGCCATAGAGTTAGATGATACCTTGAGATTTAGAAAAAGTAAATGGGAGGTATAAAATTTATTTCATGTACAAGCATTTTTCAAAAGCAAATCTAGCAGCCACAAAACTAGTCAACTACAGTTGGACCCCCAACATATAAAGAACTGACAAATACGAAAAACGTGTTTATCACCATGCCGTCCAGCCCACTATCAACATTTTACAAAAGTCGGGTTTACTGGTGACACTGTTAGCTGCCAAAGAAAGAAAAGGAGCAAATTTTAATCAAATAGTTAATAAAAATGACAGTGAATCATTATTGTAAGTATGATTAGGTTGTCAAAAGATAGAATTTTGTAGTTTTCCAATGTTTTTGCGCATGACAAAAGAATCTACAAGTACTGCAACAAAATCTGAATCAGCAAGTCTGGGATTTTTGCATCCAAAAATTAAAATAACAAGTAATTTAATAAAATAAATATATGAACAATGTCACCGGTCTCAGGGAGCATGTGATCACTGCTCTAAAAGACATATTGCCGACCTCGTGCGGTCAGCCAAGAAAGATGTGCCCCTTAGTGATATTACCCCACTCTGCCGGTGTCCTTTACATGCACGACCACAAAAGGGAGGTGACATCGAATTGTAAGCAATGTTCAAATTAAATTTGAAAAAGAAATTTTATAAGAAAAGGAGGAAGGAGAGACAGAAATCCTTTTTTCCATTTTAATTCTCTTGCTTCTACTTTCATGATGTTGGTATATATATAGTGAAGCTTAGCCCCTAACTCTTAACAACTAACTCCACTAATATGATAACTAACTCCACTATCTATGATAATTACCACATTAGTGAAGTAGTGGTTAGAAACCAAGTCAAGTAGTTATTTAAGAATTTCAATCTTTTTTTTTTAAATAAAATTCCCAACAGCAAGATTGAAATTTCAAATCAAATATAGGAAAAGTAAGAATATCTGGGCATGTTATCCTTTGCAATCGGTGCAAGTGTTTCCGGCTTTGAACCTACACTTAGTGACATTTTGTCGCATCTTGAGGGACATAATGGACTGGGTCTTGAATTGGCGCTTTTACCAAGAATTGACAAGAACACACATAGAATGCTTACAGTATTGGGTCGCGGAGTGAAACGTTATGATCATGCTCACATACCAACTCATGAGAGTTTTTAGGGATCAGTCATGCCCCCAACCGCGGCCTTCACGGTTCCTCTCACACAGGTAAGTCCTCAAAAGGTATATGTAATCGGAATAATGCCTCTCACACTACATGCGTTGGACTTATTAAGAGTATAAGCTCAACCTAACCGATCATAATATGAGCATTATCATCATAGGAATGGAGTAGTAGATATCACTGTTCTAAAAATCGGATTAATCGGCTGATTAATCCTATTCGATGGCAACCCGCTTAATATTACATTAATCGCTCTGATTATGCCATCGGGCGATTAATCGGATCATTAATCTCCGATTAATGCATGATTAATCCGATTAATCCCCGATTAATCATTTAGGCATTTTATATATTTTTTATTTGCAAAACTTATCACTTTGTGTGTGTTGAATCGCTAAGTAGTTTATGTTGTGATGTTGATGATTTAATAATGATTTGTTAAATAGTAGATGAACTATTATTTATTAAATAATAAATAAATTATGATATTTTATTATTGTATATTTTGCTTAAAGTGATATTTATGTTTTATTATTTTTGATTATTTTTCAAATTAACTTATTTAGCAATCTTTCTCTATCATTCTTTAAAGTTCATTATTTTGATTAAGCTCATTATTTTGATTGATAAATTGGCTAATTTTTTTATTTATCTTATTTTGCAGGTAAGTTCTTTGATTTATATTTATGTTGCAAAATTTAAAATCTTGGATTACTAATGCGACAAGAAGTTTTCTTACTTCTTCTTTTTTACTATTTATTTATATTGTCTTGTTGTTCAACATATCATGGTTTATAGCTTCACATCTAGATATTGTCTTACATAATATTTTGGTATTTTCAACAATTAACTGTATATATTCATATGTAGCTGCGTATAAATATAATTAAATATATTAAAATATTCAAAACGATTAATCCCTGATTAATCCTCAATTAATTCGATTAATCATTATTCAGTGTTGGACCGCACGAATAATGAAACCGATTTTTAGAACACTGGTATGTATAATAGTACAAATCATAAATGCATCTAGTGCTACAAGTAGGGATGTAATCTCCAAGGTCAGTGCTCCATATGAGAATCACCAGTCCAATTTGTTTCTACCACATTGAACCTCTTTCATGGGACTAGTTCAACACTCAAGAAGGTTGGGTTCCCACTATCGGTGATTTCTACTACGAGATTAACCCCATTCCCCTCGATGATTTTAAGATTATTTTTCTAGATAGACCCTTTATCAAAATAAACTTTATAAGGTCCAGGGTCATATATATGACTTAAAGCTTTTCCATATGTTTCATATTTTGATGCAAGCATTACTGTCCATCTTATGAGAAACCTCTCCCTCAATTTGGGAGACATACAACATTTGATCATGAAATAACATTCAATTATAGATTCAAATATCATTATCATTGCAAAATGAAATACAATTTGGGAGACATACAACATTTGATCATGAAATAACATTCAATTATAGATTCAAATATCATTATCATTGCAAAATGAAATAATATACAGAGTATGTAACAAATGTATTATCGAATACATTAAAACATTAACATTTGCAATATAATCGGAAGCACATGTGTAAAATTTTCGTTCTCAATGTCATTATCAGTAAAGATTGATAATGAATATTCTAGCATATATAGAACTAATACCTTATCTTTGTAAACTGATGATGCTTAAAGATATAATGTCACAATTTGATCATAAAGATGGTTGCATGTTGGGGTTTGGTTATATAGCCTACCTTCCAACTTGTCTCACCATTTCACATCTTTAATCTCAAATGGAACTTTTCATCTCAAAAGCGCATCATCATTTATAAATTCTTTATGTCACTTTATACATGCAATTTTTAAATATAAGAATTAAATTGACGAGTAAGATGAACTGACCATACGAGCACAAGTACTTTTGTTCCCACGAGTCTGCCACACATTTGCTGTTGTTACTCATTCCATTTAGATTAGAGAAATCGAATTAACAAACAACAAATGAATTCAAATATTTGTTAGTGAGATTTAAACAAGCATTGAAAATTGAACTCTATTTAAAAATATTTAATAAATTAAAAAATTGCAATCTGCAATTAAAAAATGTTTAAAGTCTGCAATTAAAGAATTTTCTTTGTTGTTTCTCAAGCAGAGCTTAATAGCCAGTTTGTCCATCGTAACCTTGTTAAAGCACATCATCAACGAAATCAGATATAAAATTTAATTTTGAAGTTAGAATAAATTCTTAACCTCCATAATTACATAATAGACATGAATATATTTGTAATGTCATGAACCTGATCTATGATAAGATATGTAACTAAAATAACGCACAATTGATTCTGTAATAAAAATTACAAAAGAAATAGTAAAATGAGTTTAGAGATTACTCACTAAATACAGTAATAGTAAGAATTAATTATTATTCATATGTAAATAATCAAATAAAATAAACCATCTAAAAGAGCTGAATGTGACTTCAATTGATATAAAACTTATAAGTTAGATATATTAGTTGGCATATGGTTGGTTATTTGCACAAGTAGGTCGTTATTTACGCACGATAGCATCTTAAAATTGACATGTGATAGTTCTTATTTCTAAGTAGATCGTCAAACACCTGATTTGTATATTCCAGTAAGAGTGTACTATTAATAGAGTAGTGTAGTGATCAGTTTCTGACCCTCTCAACATCATGTAACAAACACTTGGAGTATAATGACATGATTATATATACGCTTGCAGTAACATAATCCTATGTTAGCATTGGATTTTTAAATATTGGATTTGGTTGAATCTTTTTATCTATCTAATATTCCATATGCTGGAAGTGAATGAGACTAGAAACTAGACTATGGAGTTAGGGCATATACTTCGGCCAATGTTGCATTGTTATGCATACTGTAATATGATAAATACTAGACATGCACATTGTGCATGGCAGTGGTGAAAAACTAGGACCTGACAGGTTCAGGGTAATAAATAAATGTCATCTTACAAAAATATAAGCATTATGTTATATTACTACATTATCATATAAAAATAAGAATCCAAATTCTTAAAATGAATATTTGATATGAGAATCTCCTCCTCCTTTCTCCTTTCTCCTCGTTTGATCCATCACATGCCATTTTTATAACCAAAGTATCTGGTATTCACGTAATATTTACTTGACCATTTTCTTAATGTTAGGCTTATCTATGGTAGTATTTTTAAAATTATAGAAAAAAATTATTAATCTGTAGTATCTTTTCAAAAACGGGTAAATTTCATGATAATTTTATGTAAATTTAAATCTTGACGATAAGAGTTTTAACTTTACAAACTACTGTAATCTCCATGTATCATGAACTCGAGTTTTGTGAAGGTGGTATCTTTGTTCCTGAATCATTGTGGGCTCGGTCTCCATAGCCCAAATCAGCAGCCAACATCTCTGCAACTCTCTGCATCAAACCAAAAGCTAGGACATCTTGGTGGTCATCACATCCATGGCTACAGCCACATTGTCACCCGCAGGGCTCAGGGCCCTGCCCAACACTTTCAACGGATCAAATCATCGGCACAGCCCCCGCGCCATCTCCCTTCCCTCAGCCAGCGCGGTCGGCCAGGCCCCTACGCTCGTGCCCGAGGATGGGCAATGTGAACGCCGGCAAGGGCCTGTTCGCGCCCGTGGTGGTGTTCGCCCGCAACATCATCGGCAAGAAGCGACTCAACCAGCTCCGGGGGAAGGCCATTGCGCTCCACTCCCATGTTTAGTCTAGTTCCCACTCTAATTGAAACCGTTTGCGTGCATAGAAAGAAATTGAGACACAGCTTTGTTTGTGTTTGTGTTTGTATGGTAGGTGATCATGGAGTTCTGCAAATCGATAGGGGCCGATAGCAAGGTCAGGCAAGGGCTGATCCGCCTCGCGAAGAAGAACGGAGAGAGGGTCGGGTTTCTTGCGTGAATGAATGAAATGCGTGCATGGTTTGTATGAGCTTTGATCAGCTTGAGTGTATATATATTGAGATTTGGACAGGAGCAAGTACTCTTTTTTTTTTTAAAAAAATTTTGGTTTTGATGCAGATAAGAGATTAATAATAACACATGAATATGTTTATTAATTATGATAATGATTTGGATGCAAGATGTTTGGGAGATTTAGCTTGATTATTTTGATTGTAATTTTGAACGGATGATGATCTTATATTTTGGATTTTTTTTTTCTCGTTTCTATACATAATTCCTCCCTGTAATTAAGTCACCTCCAAGTTTAAAATAATAGTAATGGAAGAACAGAAAAGTTAAAGAGAATCATATCTTTATCATTTTCATATTGCATAACAACAATAAAGTGTTAGATCTAAATTTATTTCATACAAGATCTACACATATACTGTAAGCCTCTTTATCATGATCAAAGGGAATGAGGGTTTTAGGCATACCTGATTCCATCACGAAAAGAATGCCGAAGGTTGCACGATCTCGAGAACGCCGGAATTGAGGGAGAGGATTCTTCTCTCCAGCCACCAAGTTCTCTTTCTTTATCCTTAGAGGAGATAAGAGACCTCCAAGAGAGATGGTTATTGTTATTGGTGGAGAGGGAACCCTACTCATGGTATATATAGCATCAAGAAACCCTATTTCAACTCATCATAAATTTAGGCCCTTGAATTATAACACGAGTTCCACACGTGTAGATAAGTCCCACATTCTAATTTAAATACACTCATGGCTAAGTGTAATTGAAAACATGTTTACACCTAAACCATTTAGGTTTGATCAATTTTTTATTGGGTCAAACAACATAGGTTAAGTGGGCGGGTGCAAATATCCAATTGACTTGATTATGCCCAAAATAAATTAGACTTTAAAACAAAATAAGTCTAACAATCTCCCACTTGGGCCAAGCAAGTCATACTGAATAGATATTATGTATAACTTTATGACGTCAAAACTTTAACCTCCAACAAACCACGTTTCAGAACAATTTGGTCCATTAAGAGTCTTGCCACCGAACATGGCGATCATTACCTTCTGTATAATCGAGGTAGGACCTTCCACATCACAAGTTTTAGAACCCTTAACGACATATATCAAATGTGGACGTGTGGCATGAAAATATCCTCTGATCAAATAAGGTACAATTCCAACTGGTTTCCACTTTATGACTCCAACGAGTCTAGCCTTATGACTCCAACGAGTCTAACTTTATGACTCCAACGAGTCTAACTGCTAATTCAACAAACTCAAATGCGCAAAAGTAAACTTTAGGAAAAGTAGTTATAAATTTATTTATCAGAATCAACAAATATCCATAAAGTGCACTTAGAAATAATGTCTTTTACATAAAATTATACACTCCTACAAAATCAGGATATCATAATGACTAGTCATCCCCATAATAGAAATATGCTCTAAGAAGACTTTAGGTGAAAGTCCTTTAATGAGTGGATCTGTAATGTTAAGAATAGTGTCATCACTATCAACAGACAAAATATGATTCCGAACTTTATCATTGATGACAAGAAACTTGATGTCGATATGCTTCGATTTTGCTGAACTCTTATCACTATTGCAGTAGAGCTTTATAGCTCTTATTGTCACAGTGTAGCTGTAATGGCCTCTCGACTAAATCCACCATCTTCTTACAATAAGGAAAATGTAAAATGAAGTGGATTTCCTATTGCCGATACATCCAGTATAATCTGAATCTGTGTATCCAATCAGCTGCAACTGATCAGATTTCATGTAGTCTTCTATGGATATCGCATTACCTTCTTCGTAGTCTTCTAGAGATCAATCCCATGAGTGATCAAGTATCTGCCAAATTTCTCAACGGTATATGCTATGTCTGGATGGGTACAAACTTGAACATACATCAGACTTCCAACCACCGATGCATATGGAATGTCTTTCATTTGCTCTTTCTGAAGGTCGTTCTTGAGACATTAAAGTAAACTCAACTTATCTCCCTTAGAGCAATTCTTCATGCCACATCTATCTAGCACCTTATCGATATAGGCCTTTTGTGATAAACCTAATATTCCACGTGTCCTGTCATGTTGAATCTAGATGCCTATCATAAAAGAAGCTTCTCCAATATCTTTCATCTCAAAGTTCTTTAAGAGAAAACTCTTGGTGTCAAGTAAAAGAACCATATCGTTACTTGCTAGTAGAATGTCATCCACATATAGCACAAAAAATATAAGTCTACTCTCTTTAAATTTATGGTAAATGTATTGATCATCTACAATCTCCTTAAAACCAAAATCGGATATTACATGATCAAATTTCAAATACCATTGACGGAATGCTTGATTTAGACCATAAATGGATTTCTTTATTTGCAAACCAAATATTATGAAACTTTCACTTTAAAATTTTCGGTACAGATTTCTTCCTCAATGCTACCATTAAGAAAGGCAATTTTAACATCCATTTGGTATAACTCTAGGTCAAAGTGAGCCACCAGTGCCATAATAATCCTAAAAGAATGTTTCATAAAAACCAGGGAGAAAGTCTCCTTATAGTCAATGCCCTCTCTTTGAGTGAATCCCTTTATGACAAGATGTGACTTATACGTTTTGACATTACCTTTTGAATCCCGCTTGGTTTTGAATACTCATTTACAACCAATCGGTTTCTTTCCTTTAGGCAACTCTACTAAATCCCAAACATCATTGTCCTTCATGGATTTTAACTCATTTTTTTCATGGCATTTGACCACTTAGTGGAGTGAATGTTGAGTTTGGCCTCATTCAAGGATGTGGAGTCATCCTCTAGCCTTATGTCAAACTCATGTTTTTGAAGATAAACTATATAGTCATTTGTAATGACTGATCTCCTCTCCCTAGTTGATTTCTTAGGCACTTGTGGTTGAGAATTTTTAGGTTCTACCTCACCAGCATGATCTACTTTAGGATGAACTGTATATGTATCTTGTAAGGATGCAACTGTATTTTCATCTTGAAGTGGAACAACTACTTTATCATTTAGAACAATTTGTCATAAGTATAACAATATGTTCTTCCTTAAATATGAAATTCTTATGTAGTTGACTCCCACTGTTCTGAATATTCTCAAAAAAAATTTAGCAACCCGTCTTTATATTCTTAGTGGAGGAATAATAAAATTTAAACCCTTTATACCTCTTAGAATACCTTACGAATAAACAGCTAACTGTCCTTGAGTCCAACTTCTTCTCATATGGTACATATGGCCGAGCTTCTGCTGGACAACCCCAAACATATAGATGCCTAATACTGAGAGATTTCCTAGTTCATAACTCATATAGGGTTTTAATTACTATTTTGCTTGGTACTCTATTAAGGAGGTGACAACCATCTTTAAGGCTTCACTATATAATGACTGTAACACCCTGATCCCTGATGTACGTATCACAGTATCCGTATGCGATACTACGTACAAAAATTGATTTGACCTCTGTGGTAGTCCGATTGAGTTTATTTCAGTTTCAAAAATCTTTTTCTAATATTCTAGATTTTTCAGGATTTTCTGGAATTTTTCTGAATTATTTTGGAAAATCTCCGTAGGCGGTGTCGACCGGTACCGATAACCGGCCTTACGATTTTTATTTCCCAAACGGAGTTATATTTTGCGATTCCGCTTTCACCATGTGACTTAGAATCGTGTTATCTACGTTAAGGTATTTTTGGAGATTTTTCTGAATTTATCAAAAATCCGGCCAAACCGGTGTCGCCCGGTATCGGCGACAGCTTCCGGGATTTTTAATTTGCAAACCGGATTGTATTTCTGGAAACCGTCTTCATTTTACGTCTCAGGATAATATTCTCTATTTTTTTTTAATTTTTGGGCATCATTTAGAACTAGTCAATTTTTCATCATATTAATTTAATATTAATTAATTAAATTAAAACATTTTTTTTATTCTTTTCTTTTCCCTCTCCTTCTCCAAGTCTCGGGAGAAATCCTCCACCGCCTTACTGTTCACCCACCGCCTCTCTCCCCCAAATAAAATCCTTAATCCCTCTCTCTCTTCCTTAATTTTCTCTCCATCTCTCTCTCTCTCCCAAACTCTCTCTCACTAATCTCTCTCTCTCTCTCTCTCTCTCTCTCTTGAACCCATCACAGCCCCCAACCTTCACAGTCGGCCACCCGAACGCCACCCATCACAGCCCCTCAAACGCCAGCCAACACCATCGCCGCCACCGCAGCCTCGCGCCGCCACCACGCAGTCGCCGGAGACTCGCGCGGCCACCACGCAGCCGCCGGACCGGACCCAGACCCCCTTCCTCTCCTTCTTCTCCATTTCTTTCTTCTTCTTCCCCTTTCTTTCCTTTTCTTTCTTTTCTTTTCCTGTAAATCTTCTCTCTCCCCCTCTCTTTCTCTCTATCCTACAGCGACCGCCGCCGGCGGGTTCTGTTGGCCGCCGGCCAGCTAGGCTGGCCGGCCACCGTGCGCGCAGCAGCAGCAGCACTGCTGCTGCTGCTGTGTGTGAGTGGTGTGTGTGTGAGAGTGAGAGAGCGTGTGCTGTGTGTGTTTGGTGTGTGTGCTGTGTGTGCGGTGTGTATTGTGTGGTGTGTGTTGTGTGTGAGAGTGTGTGTGCTGTGTGTATGGTGTGTGTGTGTGTGTGTGTGTGTGTGTGTGTGTGCTGGGGTGTGTGTGGGTGTGGCTGTGTGTGTATGCTTGTGTATGTGTGTGGGTACACACCCGAACCCACTATAACCCGTTGAGTGATTGGAAACCCATTACCCAATAAGCCCTACCCACTAACCCGCTTCCACTTACGTCATTGGGTTTGGGTATTGGATCCAAACCCGACCCATTAAGGTAAACTTACATTTTAGCCCCTGTAAATTTTTAAATTAGTTTTAGGTCCCTATAAAATTACAAATAGCCCCCTAACTATTTTCTGTTATTGCGTATCTCACCTTTTCTATTGGTTTTGGTGTTCGGGCGATATCGGGAGCATCCGGACTCCGATTGGGACGATTCTGGATCCGTTGCGATTGTGGGAAAGACAGCTACCTTCCTATGGCTAGTTTGTGAGTGTTTTTATTTTCTAAATTATATTTTATCATGTTTAATGAAATTGATTGATAGATCTTGATTAGGGATAAAAGACGGTAACTATTAATTATTAACTAGTAATTATTGGACACTCATTGAATAGGAATAACCACTACTATTGTACTAGTGATGCAATAATAATAAACACTGCCATAGACAACTCGGACACAGATATCATGACTGTACCGCCACTGACCCACGGACCACTAGGTCACCATGTTAGTGGATACGATCACTTCATGTAATAGCTCACAGTTAAATAACTATCGTCACATGTATACTGATTCACGATACTTGACGACACTACACTGTCACTAGACATGACTGCTAGACACCATTAGTACATGCACTGATATCCTCCTTACACGGATACCGTAGTTCACTGGATATGGTATGATACACTGACCACTATTATTACGACTATCACATATAGATATGACACGGATTCTTGCTACACATATAACTTCCACTAGTAAACAGATAGACCAATGCACGGACTACCGCATTTCATATTATGTCATGTCTACATATTACTGTTACACCTGCATGTCATGTTTACATATTACTGTTACACCTGCAAGTCATGTTTACATAGCCCTGTTACACGTGCATGTCATGTTGACCTATCACTGTTACACATGCATGTCATACTTTCCTGTGACACATGCTTATATGGTTTCTCTATATTCTTGTCATATGGATCACCATGCTTATTACATGTATTATTGTTCCATGTTCCCGTATTCATGATATATGATAGTTTCCTGTTACTGATATGGATATTCCCGATACTGGACATGAGAACTGTTGAGATGCGATATGTGGACTTCCACATCTATTGTTCCCGTTTCCCGGTATATTGTTCATGTTATATTGTTCATGTGATATTGTTCCCGATTCCCGTTATCAACTGAACTCTGGTCCAGTTATCATGTTATCCGTATCATGTACTGTATTTATTCTTGTTCCATTGTATACTTGATATAACAGATCATAAAGCTAACTGGGGTATGGGGGAGACTTTACGGTTGATTAGATCTTATCGGGTGATGTACTGGATCCATATTGTTCTCCCACTGCAGGGGATGGTAGTGCTACCTATCAATTGCTCCATGAGCTATTGTTACTTGATTATTGTTCCCCTCTTAGCGGAGGGCTCTGGTCTTAGCAGCCAGGGGTTTGATAAAGGCCGTGATCCCGGGTATGCACGGGATACACCTACCCGATAAGAGCTCCTCGACCATGAGTTTTCATTTAACATAATCAAACAGTATGCACAATAGTGACGTCGGGAACGCTTGTTATTTGGTTACTCTCTCGTTTGGATAATGGTACCCGTAGGCCATGTCCGGATGGGTTCGACTGGAGTGCGGGCTCCAGTATGAACCGCCAGTGGTATGGGACACTGGAAGAGAGTAATTAAAATACCAGGTGATACTGATCGCCACTATTGTATAAATGACAAGACTAGACATGACCTGCCTGCTACATGTTTAGTTGTACTTATTACTGTTCCTGATCATTTATCTGCTATCATATTACATGTATACATTGATACTGTACTTGTTTCCTGTTACAATTCCTGTAGTGATCTGCTACTCATTGCACATGTATACTTTGTTACATTACCTGATACTTGTTACCCTGTTTGTAGTGGCATCCTATGCATGTTCTGCATTGCATATATATTTTATTGTTGCAGACATATGCCCATCCGCATGGTCACCTCTATCACGTCACCACTACATGTTCATGTCTATCACGTCACCACTAGACAATCTTATTTATTATATTATAATAACTGGATACGACTATAGACTTGACCGATAATAACCGGTTTAGATGGCATGTTTGTATCTTTCTACCGCTTACATGTGTATATATTTCTACTGCTTCTTATATGATTATTATATGGTATCGCTATTTCACCATCTTGTATTATATATTATTATCGTGCTTGTATCTATAGTATATATTACTGCCTCCTTCATTTTACCACTCACTAGGTCGCTTTCTGACGACCCTGGGTTTGCATGCCCAGATTGGAGATCCGCGTACCGAGAATACCTTGGAGTCACACAGGAGATTCCTCATCGAGACACTTCATAGGTATCTTTGTGTTTTATTTCTGTTATCATATTTATTCCTGTTTTCATATCTGTTATGATCGCTGACCTCTTTTTGCAGGTATTCTTGTACTTATTTCATGCTGGAACTCATGACTATATGGAGGTATTGTAATGTACTGAGGCTTAACGTACGCATGAGCGTGTTTTCACCTCGTGTATGTACGTCGCCATAACGTCTCCGTATCCTTGGGATCGGGGCGTTACATAGTGGTATCAGAGCCTAGGTTCACACCTGGTGTGGGTAACCACCTGGGTCAATCCTCGGGCTCTTACTAACAGTACAATCAGGTTCAGATTAACTGATCTGTATCTGAATTTAGGCATTCCAGCAACGAGTACAAGAATACCATGATCTTGACGATTCCTTCCTTGACTCGCTTATATTCCTTCCTTCCTTCCAGTTGTCAACCAGAACATCCGATTTTCCTGTCACTTCCTTGCATCGTCTTACTTCCCATCCGTGCGGACTAGTTCACTACCATACTTCTCCATCCCAGGTTCCTTCTAGATAGCAGAGTGCGCAGCGGAAGTGTCGTGGACCCGTCACCTTTAGGCTTTGGGGTTGGAAATCTTGTTCTCACACCTGAATGGAAATTGCGAGGACGCAATTTTTTGTAAGGTGGGGAGAAATGTAACACCTTGATCCCTGGTGTACGTATCACAGTATCCGTATGCGATACTACGTATAAAAATTGATTTGACCTCTGTGGTAGTCCGATTGAGTTTATTTCAGTTTCAAAAATCTTTTTCTAATATTCTAGATTTTTCAGGATTTTCTGGAATTTTTCTGGATTATTTTGGAAAATCTCCGTAGGCGGTGTCGACCGGTACCGATAACCGGCCTTACGATTTTTATTTCCCAAACGGAGTTATATTTTGCGATTCCGCTTTCACCATGTGACTTAGAATCGTGTTATCTACGTTAAGTATTTTTGGAGATTTTTCTGAATTTATCAAAAATCCGGCCAAACCGGTGTCGCCCGGTATCGGCGACAGCTTCCGGGATTTTTAATTTGCAAACCGGATTGCATTTCTAGAAACCGTCTTCATTTTACGTCTCAGGATAATATTCTCTATTTTTTTGTAATTTTTGGGCATCATTTAGAACTAGTCAATTTTTCATCATATTAATTTAATATTAATTAATTAAATTAAAACATTTTTTTTTATTCTTTTCTTTTCCCTCTTCTTCTCCAAGTCTCGGGAGAAATCCTCCACCGCCTTACTGTTCACCCACCGCCTCTCTCCCCCAAATAAAATCCTTAATCCCTCTCTCTCTTCCTTAATTTTCTCTCCATCTCTCTCTCTCTCCCAAACTCTCTCTCACTAATCTCTCTCTCTCTCTCTGTCTCTCTCTCTCTCTCAAACCCATCACAGCCCCCAACCTTCACAGTCGGCCACCCGAACGCCACCCATCACAGCCCCTCAAACGCCAGCCAACACCACCGCCGCCACCGCAGCCTCGCGCCGCCACCACGCAGTCGCCGGAGACTCGCGCGGCCACCACGCAGCCGCCGGACCGGTCCCAGACCCCCTTCCTCTCCTTCTTCTCCATTTCTTTCTTCTTCTTCCCCTTTCTTTCCTTTTCTTTCTTTTCTTTCCCTGTAAATCTTCTCTCTCCCCCTCTCTTTCTCTCTATCCTACAGCGACCGCCGCCGGCGGGTTCTGTTGGCCGCCGGCCAGCTAGGCTGGCCGGCCACCGTGCGCGCAGCAGCAGCAGCACTGCTGCTGCTGTGTGTGTGAGTGGTGTGTGTGTGAGAGTGAGAGAGTGTGTGCTGTGTGTGTTTGGTGTGTGTGCTGTGTGTGCGGTGTGTGTTGTGTGGTGTGTGTTGTGTGTGAGAGTGTGTGTGCTGTGTGTATGGTGTGTGTTGTGTGTGTGTGTGTGTGCTGGGGTGTGTGTGGGTGTGGCTGTGTGTGTATGCTTGTGTATGTGTGTGGGTACACACCCGAGCCCACTATAACCCGTTTGAGTGATTGGAAACCCATTACCCAATAAGCCCTACCCACTAACCCGCTTCCACTTACGTCATTGGGTTTGGGTATTGGATCCAAACCCGACCCGTTAAGGTAAACTTACATTTTAGCCCCTGTAAATTTTTAAATTACTTTTAGGTCCCTATAAAATTACAAATAGCCCCCTAACTATTTTCTGTTATTGCGTATCTCACCTTTTCTATTGGTTTTGGTGTTCGGGCGATATCGGGAGCATCCGGACTCCGATTGGGACGATTCTGGATCCGTTGCGATTGTGGGAAAGAGAACTACCTTCCTATGGTTAGTTTGTGAGTGTTTTTCTTTTCTAAATTATATTTTATCATGTTTAATGAAATTGATTGATAGATCTTGATTAGGGATAAAAGGCGGTAACTATTAATTATTAACTAGTAATTATTGGACACTCATTGAATAGGAATAACCACTACTATTGTACTAGTGATGTAATAATAATAAACACTGCCATAGACAACTCGGACACAGATATCATGACTGTACCGCCACTGACCCACGGACCACTAGGTCACCATGTTAGTGGATACGATCACTTCATGTAATAGCTCACAGTTAAATAACTATCGTCACATGTATACTGATTCACGATACTTGACGACACTACACTGTCACTAAACATGACTGCTAGACACCATTAGTACATGCACTGATATCCTCCTTACACGGATACCGTAGTTCACTGGATATGGTATGATACACTGACCACTATTATTACCACTATCACATATAGATATGACACGGATTCTTGCTACACATATAACTTCCACTAGTAAACAGATAGACCAATGCACGGACTACCGCATTTCATATTATGTCATGTCTACATATTACTGTTACACCTGCATGTCATGTTTACATATTACTGTTACACCTGCAAGTCATGTTTACATAGCCCTGTTACACGTGCATGTCATGTTGACCTATCACTGTTACACATGCATGTCATACTTCCCTGTGACACATGCTTATATGGTTTCTCTATATTCTTGTCATATGGATCACCATGCTTATTACATGTATTATTGTTCCATGTTCCCGTATTCATGATATATGATAGTTTCCTGTTACTGATATGGATATTCCCGATACTGGACATGAGAACTGTTGAGATGCGATATGTGGACTTCCACATCTATTGTTCCCGTTTCCCGGTATATTGTTCATGTTATATTGTTCATGTGATATTGTTCCCGATTCCCGTTATCAACTGAACTCTGGTCCAGTTATCATGTTATCCGTATCATGTACTGTATTTATTCTTGTTCCATTGTATACTTGATATAACAGATCATAAAGCTAACTGGGGTATGGGGGAGACTTTACGGTTGATTAGATCTTATCGGGTGATGTACTGGATCCATATTGTTCTCCCACTGCAGGGGATGGTAGTGCTACCTACCAATTGCTCCATGAGCTATTGTTACTTGATTATTGTTCCCCTCTTAGCGGAGGGCTCTGGTCTTAGCAGCCAGGGGTTTGATAAAGGCCGTGATCCCGGGTATGCACGGGATACACCTACCCGAAAAGAGCTCCTCGACCATGAGTTTCCATTTAACATAATCAAACAGTATGCACAATAGTGACGTCGGGAACGCTTATTATTTGGTTACTCTCTCGTTTGGATAATGGTACCCGTAGGCCATGTCCGGATGGGTTCGACTGGAGTGCGGGCTCCAGTATGAACCGCCAGTGGTATGGGACACTGGAAGAGAGTAATTAAATACCAGGTGATACTGATCGCTACTATTGTATAAATGACATGACTAGACATGACCCTGCCTGCTACATGTTTAGTTGTACTTGTTACTGTTCCTGATCATTTATCTGCTATCATGTTACATGTATACATTGATACTGTACTTGTTTCCTGTTACAATTCCTGTAGTGATCTGCTACTCATTGCACATGTATATTTTGTTACATTACCTGGTACTTGTTACCCTGTTTGTAGTGGCATCCTATGCATGTTCTGCATTGCATATATATTTTATTGTTGCAGACATATGCCCATCCGCATGGTCACCTCTATCACGTCACCACTACATGTTCATGTCTATCACGTCACCACTAGACAATCTTATTTATTATATTATAATAACTGGATACGACTATAGACTTGACCCGATAATAACCGGTTTAGATGGCATGTTTGTATCTTTCTACCGCTTACATGTGTATATATTTCTACTGCTTCTTATATGATTATTATATGGTATCGCTATTTCACCATCTTGTATTATATATTATTATCGTGCTTGTATCTATAGTATATATTACTGCCTCCTTCATTTTACCACTCACTAGGTCGCTTTCTGACGACCCTGGGTTTGCATGCCCAGATTGGAGATCCGCGTACCGAGAATACCTTGGAGTCACACAGGAGATTTCTCATCGAGACACTTCATAGGTATCTTTGTGTTTTATTTCTGTTATCATATTTATTCCTGTTTTCATATCTGTTATGATCGCTGACCTCTTTTTGCAGGTATTCTTGTACTTATTTCATGCTGGAACTCATGACTATATGGAGGTATTGTAATGTACTGAGGCTTAACGTACGCATGAGCGTGTTTTCACCTCGCGTATGTACGTCGCCATAACGTCTCCGTATCCTTGGGATCGGGGCGTTACATAGTGGTATCAGAGCCTAGGTTCACACCTGGTGTGGGTAACCACCTGGGTCAATCCTCGGGCTCTTACCAACAGTACAATCAGGTTCAGATTAACTGATCTGTATCTGAATTTGGGCATTCCAGCAACGAGTACAAGAATACCATGATCTTGACGATTCCTTCCTTGACTCGCTTATATTCCTTCCTTCCTTCCAGTTGTCAACCAGAACATCCGATTTTCCTGTCACTTTCCTTGCATCGTCTTACTTCCCATCCGTGCGGACTAGTTCACTACCATACTTCTCCATCCCGGGTTCCTTCTAGATAGCAGAGTGCGCAGCGGAAGTGTCGTGGACCCGTCACCTTTAGGCTTTGGGGTTGGAAATCTTATTCTCACACCTGAATGGAAATTGCGCGGACGCAATTTTTTGTAAGGTGGGGAGAAATGTAACACCCTGATCTCTGGTGTACGTATCAAAGTATCCGTATGCGATACTACGTACAAAAATTGATTTGACCTCTGTGGTAGTCCGATTGAGTTTATTTCAGTTTTAAAAATCTTTTTCTAATATTCTAGATTTTTCAGGATTTTCTGGAATTTTTCTGGATTATTTTGAAAAATCTCCGTAAGCGGTGTCGACCGGTACCGATAACCGGCCTTACGATTTTTATTTCCCAAACGGAGTTATATTTTGCGATTCCGCTTTCACCATGTGACTTAGAATCGTGTTATCTACGTTAAGGTATTTTTGAGATTTTTCTGAATTTATCAAAAATCCGGCCAAACCGGTGTCGCCCGGTATCGGCGACAGCTTCCGGGATTTTTAATTTGCAAACCGGATTGTATTTCTGGAAACCGTCTTCATTTTACGTCTCAGGATAATATTCTCTATTTTTTTTTGTAATTTTTGGGCATCATTTAGAACTAGTCAATTTTTCATCATATTAATTTAATATTAATTAATTAAATTAAAACATTTTTTTTATTCTTTTCTTTTCCCTCTTCTTCTCCAAGTCTCGGGAGAAATCCTCCACCGCCTTACTGTTCACCCAACGCCTCTCTCCCCCAAATAAAATCCTTAATCCCTCTCTCTCTTCCTTAATTTTCTCTCCATCTCTCTCTCTCTCCCAAACTCTCTCTCACTAATCTCTCTCTCTCTCTCTCTCTCTCTCTCTCTCTCTCTCTCTCTCTCTCTCGAACCCATCACAGCCCCCAACCTTCACAGTCGGCCACCCGAACGCCACCCATCACAGCCCCTCAAACGCCAGCCAACACCACCGCCGCCACCGCAGCCTCGCGCCGCCACCACGCAGTCGCCGGAGACTCGCGCGGCCACCACGCAGCCGCCGGACCGACCCAGACCCCCTTCCTCTCCTTCTTCTCCATTTCTTTCTTCTTCTTCCCCTTTCTTTCCTTTTCTTTCTTTTCTTTCCCTGTAAATCTTCTCTCTCCCCCTCTCTTTCTCTCTATCCTACAGCGACCGCCGCCGGCGGGTTCTGTTGGCCGCCGGCCAGCTAGGCTGGCCGGCCACCGTGCGCGCAGCAGCAGCAGCACTGCTGCTGCTGCTGTGTGTGAGTGGTGTGTGTGTGTGTGAGAGTGAGAGAGTGTGTGCTGTGTGTGTTTGGTGTGTGTGCTGTGTGTGCGGTGTGTGTTGTGTGGTGTGTGGTGTGTGTTGTGTGTGAGAGTGTGTGTGCTGTGTGTATGGTGTGTGTTGTGTGTGTGTGTGTGCGCTGGGGTGTGTGTGGGTGTGGCTGTGTGTGTATGCTTGTGTATGTGTGTGGGTACACACCCGAACCCACTATAACCCGTTTGAGTGATTGGAAACTCATTACCCAATAAGCCCTACCCACTAACCCGCTTCCACTTACGTCATTGGGTTTGGGTATTGGATCCAAACCCGACCCGTTAAGGTAAACTTACATTTTAGCCCCTGTAAATTTTTAAATTACTTTTAGGTCCCTATAAAATTACAAATAGCCCCTAACTATTTTTTGTTATTGCGTATCTCACCTTTTCTATTGGTTTTGGTGTTCGGGCGATATCGGGAGCATCCGGACTCCGATTGGGACGATTCTGGATCCGTTGCGATTGTGGGAAAGAGAGCTACCTTCCTATGGCTAGTTTGTGAGTGTTTTTCTTTTCTAAATTATATTTTACCATGTTTAATGAAATTGATTGATAGATCTTGATTAGGGATAAAAGACGGTAACTATTAATTATTAACTAGTAATTATTGGACACTCATTGAATAGGAATAACCACTACTATTGTACTAGTGATGTAATAATAATAAACACTGCCATAGACAACTCGGACACAGATATCATGACTGTACCGCCACTGACCCACGGACCACTAGGTCACCATGTTAGTGGATACGATCACTTCATGTAATAGCTCACAGTTAAATAACTATCGTCACATGTATACTGATTCACGATACTTGACGACACTACACTGTCACTAGACATGACTGCTAGACACCATTAGTACATGCACTGATATCCTCCTTACACGGATACCGTAGTTCACTGGATATGGTATGATACACTGACCACTATTATTACCACTATCACATATAGATATGACACGGATTCTTGCTACACATATAACTTCCACTAGTAAACAGATAGACCAATGCACGGACTACCGCATTTCATATTATGTCATGTCTACATATTACTGTTACACCTGCATGTCATGTTTACATATTACTGTTACACCTGCATGTCATGTTTACATAGCCCTGTTACACGTGCATGTCATGTTGACCTATCACTGTTACACATGCATGTCATACTTCCCTGTGACACATGCTTATATGGTTTCTCTATATTCTTGTCATATGGATCACCATGCTTATTACATGTATTATTGTTCCATGTTCCCGTATTCATGATATATGATAGTTTCCTGTTACTGATATGGATATTCCCGATACTGGACATGAGAACTGTTGAGATGCGATATGTGGACTTCCACATCTATTGTTCCCGTTTCCCGGTATATTGTTCATGTTATATTGTTCATGTGATATTGTTCCCGATTCCCGTTATCAACTGAACTCTGGTCCAGTTATCATGTTATCCGTATCATGTACTGTATTTATTCTTGTTCCATTGTATACTTGATATAACAGATCATAAAGCTAACTGGGGTATGGGGGAGACTTTACGGTTGATTAGATCTTATCGGGTGATGTACTGGATCCATATTGTTCTCCCACTGCAGGGGATGGTAGTGCTACCTACCAATTGCTCCATGAGCTATTGTTACTTGATTATTGTTCCCCTCTTAGCGGAGGGCTCTGGTCTTAGCAGCCAGGGGTTTGATAAAGGCCGTGATCCCGGGTATGCACGGGATACACCTACCCGATAAGAGCTCCTCGACCATGAGTTTCCATTTAACATAATCAAACAGTATGCACAATAGTGACGTCGGGAATGCTTGTTATTTGGTTACTCTCTCGTTTGGATAATGGTACCCGTAGGCCATGTCCGGATGGGTTCGACTGGAGTGCGGGCTCCAGTATGAACCGCCAGTGGTATGGGACACTGGAAGAGAGTAATTAAAATACCAGGTGATACTGATCGCTACTATTGTATAAATGACATGACTAGACATGACCTGCCTGCTACATGTTTAGTTGTACTTGTTACTGTTCCTGATCATTTATCTGCTATCATGTTACATGTATACATTGATACTGTACTTGTTTCCTGTTACAATTCCTGTAGTGATCTGCTACTCATTGCACATGTATACTTTGTTACATTACCTGGTACTTGTTACCCTGTTTGTAGTGGCATCCTATGCATGTTCTGCATTGCATATATATTTTATTGTTGCAGACATATGCCCATCCGCATGGTCACCTCTATCACGTCACCACTACATGTTCATGTCTATCACGTCACCACTAGACAATCTTATTTATTATATTATAATAACTGGATACGACTATAGACTTGACCCAATAATAACCGGTTTAGATGGCATGTTTGTATCTTTCTACCGCTTACATGTGTATATATTTCTACTGCTTCTTATATGATTATTATATGGTATCGCTATTTCACCATCTTGTATTATATATTATTATCGTGCTTGTATCTATAGTATATATTACTGCCTCCTTCATTTTACCACTCACTAGGTCGCTTTCTGACGACCCTGGGTTTGCATGCCCAGATTGGAGATCCGCGTACCGAGAATACCTTGGAGTCACACAGGAGATTCCTCATCGAGACACTTCATAGGTATCTTTGTATTTTATTTCTGTTATCATATTTATTCCTGTTTTCATATCTGTTATGATCGCTGACCTCTTTTTGCAGGTATTCTTGTACTTATTTCATGCTGGAACTCATGACTATATGGAGGTATTGTAATGTACTGAGGCTTAACGTACGCATGAGCGTGTTTTCACCTCGCGTATGTACGTCGCCATAACGTCTCCGTATCATTGGGATCGGGCGTTACAATGACTTTGGTAGAGTAGTGTGAGCTATCATACTCCTAACCATGTCCTTTAGTCTGTAATTTTATCTCTCAGCAATACCATTTGACGAGGTGTCCCTGATATGGTACACTAATCGACAATACCACTCTTTCAAAAAATTGACAAATAGTTCTGGACATCTACCTGATCCGTCGTATCTGTCGTAATACTCACTGCCACGATCAAATCTAACAGTTTTAATCTTTCTATTTAGTTGATTTTTCAACTTCAGCTTTATAGATTTTAAACATGTCTAGTGATTGGGATTTCTCATGGAATAAGTATTAGGTACCCATAACGAGAGTAATTGTCTGTAAAAGTGATGAAATATTCGTGACCATTCCAAGAAGCTGTAGGGAATGGACCACAAATGTCTGTATACACCAAATTAAGACACTTGAACTTCGTCTAGTACCAAACTTTCTAATATTTCTTTAATTAATTTTCGCTTAGTGCCTAAGCTGTTCACATATAGAGATTCAGTATATAAAACATGAAGTTTCAATTTATATAGCTATCAATTAGAATTCTAGTACCAACAACTTTAGATTTGGAAAGTAGACTAAGCATTTCATTATCAAGAGTGACAGTAAAACTAGATCTGTCTAACAAATGAAATAGAAATATGATTCCGCCTAAAAGGACGGTACATATAAAGTCTCATCTAAATCTAAAACAAAAAATCAGAATCTAATTTAAGCCTACAAACTCCAACAACTTTAATTGCAACTTTATTTTCATCACCCATGTATACGTATCGCTCAGCTGAGTTGGGCCTCCTTTGGGTTTGAAAGTTTCGCATTGAATCGCTTATGTGAGTTATCTATCAACCTTGTATCAAGTGGCACTAAAGCTAAATTAATTTCAGAACAAACATAAATATGAGATATACCCGCTAAATAGCCATTTCTGATACTTTATGTATTCCTACTTGAGGTGGCTTACTTTCTTACAGAAGAAGCATGCAATGACCTTAGGCTACTTTTTTTCTGCACTTTTGCCACTTAGGATCAGCCACTGTAGTGGTGTTTATGTTCCTCCCTTTAGTTTTACTTTTACTTTTCTTATTAGAAGTTTACCCTGGATGCTAAGTAAGCACTGATTTTATCAGGCATAGAACCCCTAATAGTTATAGGAATAGTGTACTTTATAACCATTAGACACATCTTGTAAGATCTCTCCCACTTACCATAATTGACCTTTTCTTTACTGAACTTTTATTAGTGATAGTAGAGATCCATCAATCTTTAGGGTGTACTCTAAGTGCATGAATTCAAGAACGATCATTTACGTGGTCTTACCACTTCTTAAAGTTTATACCATTCAATTTAAACTACATAAGTGTACAATTTCTCATCAGTTTAACATAAACATTGCATTTAATAAAATTCTACTGTAATAGCCATAAAAAATGAATTTCAGAAAATGCAACCAGTTTAACCTATAGAGCTGCCGGTTTAACTCTCAGAACAAGTTGTGTCTCTATATACCAACACTGTACTGGCCCAATATAGATATCCTAAAGTTTAGGTCCTATGTAAGAGAACAGTCTTTCTTTGGGCCGACTGTCACTTTATAGGATTGGTCCCAAAGTTTAAGTAATCTATATTGGCCATATAATATATGTAATTACCCGGCCATAATGACAACCTTCCTTTGGGCCGATTGCCACACGCATGAGCCACACAAATTTATGCATCTGGATTCTTGTTCTGCCATCGGACTAGCTGATGAGGGTAATGCAATATGGGCCAATAGTGTGACAACCTTTCTTTGGGCCTATTACCACACACCAAAGTTCTCCCATTTGCATTATCCACATCAAGTATCCGAAGCCGTACATAATTCGGCCAAATAATAGTCTTTCTTTGTGCCGGCTATTGTCCGCATGAACTACATACACAATTAAATAAGCTCTTTTATAAATTCTTTAACTTGAACATGTATATATTTTTATCTGTGTGTTATCAACTGTAATAAACATCAATATTCATCATGCTAGACAATATAAGCAATAATATAAATATTAATGAAGCGGAAGCATGTAAGGGTACACATAACCATGATAAACAAACACTTCAATACCTTCTTTATGTCAACTAACTACTGTTTTGTCATGTATAGTTCCTGTAATATTGTAGTGCTTGTCAAGAGCTTCGAAACAGCTATTTACATGCCCAAACAGAGCTCGGATGAGCCCGTAACGGCTAATTGAAGTTTCTATTGACAAAACGGGTCTGCAGTGCTTATCGGGTCTGAATCAGACCCGACCCGCAATAGTTAAGTTATTGGTTTCCTTCTTATTGGGCCGGGTTTAAACAAATTAGATAAAACCCAATAAACACTAATGTGAGACCAATTAAGAATAGATTAAATGAGTTTCCTTATTAGATTTAAATTTTGTATTTATATCAAAAAATTCAATCCTAATCAATCTCACAATCTCAAATTAAGGAAACCCTAACCCCCAAGGAAAAAAAAATTTCCGCGTTCCACTGTGGTCGCCGCCAGCGGCACCCTGCATGAGGCACCCACTGCATGCAGGCGCCTGCAAGGGCACCTGCTCTGTATTCCTCCTTACTTTTTTTTTTTTTTTTTGGTAAATCTGGCCGCATGCATGCAAGCCTTGCATGCATGCGTCCACACAGATGCATGCGCTGGTGCTTCCAGCGCATGCATCTAAAATCCCTTCTTTTTTGTTTATTACTTTAAGGCCTGCCATGCATGCATGCAGGGGCTTCCCTGCATGCATGCGTCCAGCCACAATTTTTTTTTAAAGAATAAAAAAGGTAATAACACACAGATTTAAATAATAAAATAATATATATATATATATATATATATATATATACATGAATCTAATTTAATCATCTCCAATTTAATTCAATTATTTGAGACACAAAAAATAATCTTTCTTGAATTAAATCAAGAGATCGATTGTAACTATGATAGATGGAGATCAACAAATTTACTTTATATCCCGATGATCCGATAAAGAAGAGGCTCTGATACCACTTGTTAGATCTAAATTTATTCCATATAAGATCTACACATATACTGTAAGCCTCTTTATCATGATCAAAGAGAAGGAGGGTTTTAGGCATACCTGATTCCATCACGAAAAGGATGCCGAAGTCGAGGACGCCGGAGTTGAGAGAGAGGATTCTTCTCTCCAGCCACCAAATCTCTTTCTTTATCCTTAGAGGAGATGAGAGGCCTCCAAGAGAGATGGTTATTATTGTTGGTGGAGAGGGAACCCTACTCATGGTATATATAGCATCAAGAAACCCTAGTTCAACTCATCATAGATCTAGGCCCTTGATTTATAACACGAGTTCCACACGTGTAGATGAGTCCCACATTCTAATTTAAATACACTCATGGCTAAGTGTAATTGAAAACGTGTATAGACCCAAACCATTTAGGTTTGATCAATTCTTTATTGGGTCAAACAACATATGTTAAGTGGGCGGGTGCAAATATCCAATTGACTTGAAGCCCAAAATAAATTAGACTTTAAAACAAAAATAAATCTAACATAAAGTTCTCCTCATTCTCACCTCACACACTACTCTTCATTACAATTCAAGTTTTCAAACGTAGGGACAATTGATGCTGCCTTTAGCTGCTAAAGAAAATTAATGAGCAAATGTTAATCAAACTGTAAAGAAAGTTGAAATCAAACAATCATAAATTAGTGCAGCAGACTCATATTGAATCAGATTTAGGACCATGACACAATAACAATGACTTATAATACTAGTCAATTACACAGCTAATTAAAAAACTATAATCTGATATCTAAGTTAACACAGTGGCATCTGCAAATAAAATTTTATCAAATAAAAATTATACCTTCAAACAGAAAGTTAGGCAGTTTATTGAGTTAAAAGTTGTATCCAGCATTTTACTTGTGAAGGAAAAGAGATGGTTTTACCAATGAAATATGATTCAATCAACTAATTCATAAGCACATTGTATTATGAAACAGTTAAGCTAAGAAATATGTTGGGAGAATCATGAATTTATATCTACCTAAGAAAAGTTCGCGCTATTGTAAATGCTTACATTAAAATTATATTTGTTTTTTTACAAATTTGTACAAGGGTTTCCTTTAGATCCATGGAAAACTTCCACAATTTAATTAGTTATTAGAAAAGAAAGAAAATTGCATGTTAAGTTGCCACATGTTTAATCACTAACCTTTCATTAGATGCCTATTCGGATTAATGTAACTAATACATGCAACTTTCCCAGAGAAACATATTTTCTGAAATTGGAAAAATACCTCATTGTTGTAGGTCTTGGTAGTTGAAACCAGCAGATCATCATATCCAATGACCCTTCTGAGGTGCTTAATCATTTGACAATGTGGAAATCTTTCTCCTGCATCACATATATTTAACACAAAAGATTCATACAAGATCAACCTGACATATCTGATAGATGACAAAACTGTGAAGAGTTATTTTTCATACTGTGAAACCCATTCGAATCTTTCTCATCGAACATATATTCGCGTGGGGCATAGACTTCGACATTGTTGCTATTAATATCTCTTTTTTTTTCATTGATAAAAGATAAACAAATAAGATGTGGTAATTTCAATTTGTGTAATTTGAAAGAAGTTGCAAATACTATAGTAAGAGTCCAACTTTACCGTTTGGCCCTGCTCTACTAATGGTATGAACTGTGACCATAATATCTGTGTGGTTGCAAGTAGATTTTGCTGATGTTTCTCTCTTTGGAGTTTTCAGCACCTTTGCCAACTTTTTGTTCCTTTTACTACAACTTAAAGTTTCAAAACATAGTGATAATATCATGAGAAAGCATTTTTAAATAACTTGTCATCTGGAAGAGCTCAACGATCAACAATTTAATTATTGTAAGCATTAAACATTGATGAAAGGTAATTATGCCAAGGCTTAAATGAAAAGAATTACAATACTAAAACAACAACTACAACAAAGCCTTTGTCTCAAAGCTTTTGGGTCGGCTTATGAAGAGAATTGGAGTGCTAATCAGAAATAGAAATAGATGTCCTTATCCTCATTTGAATATATATCTATATACTCCTAATCCAGTGAAAATATAAGAAATTATGCCAAATAAAACTTCTTATAGATGATTCAGTAAATCTAGAACCCAAAATAACAAGAGAGAGAGAGAGAATGGCACAAGAACACACATTAGAAGAGTTGAAGAGCCTAGGATTTGTCTTTCATCTTTATTTTTTCTTTGCTGGCTATTGCAGATGGCAACAAGGGAGCATAGATGGGTATACATAACATAGAGTTTGTGGTATTATTAGATGTACCGAAACTACAAAATTGTTCTCTAAGTTTCAGAATTGGGACACTAATGTGGGGCAAGAATCACAAAAGGTATTCATATACCCTCTTTATTTCTTTGAAATTTGCTCCTCAAGTAACTCTATGGCAAAGAACTTTGACATGTGACTCTGTGGATGCATTCCCTGTAACCAAGATCTCACAGGTTTTTCATGGACTTATTTTCAGTTGTTGAAGCTTACTTCTCAAGCAGAAATGAGACAAAGGATAGGGAGAAAAATTACACACAAAGTGCATCAACTCTACATGGTGCATCAATTTAGAGTATATGAAATAATACATGTTATCTTGAACAAAAGTCATGCTCCAAATACACAATTGCCCTCAAACCAAGGATGATTAGTGTGCCACAAGAGAATCACGGATAATATTCATGTATCTGCTATAATTCCTTAGGATTTTCTACTTAAGAGGTCAATTATAAAGAATTTGGATGTGTCTCTGTAGATGCATTCCCTCTAACAACATCTCGTAGGAAGCAGATGATATCCCTCAAATGGACCCATTTTGTATCATCAGAAGTTGCTTCTCGAGCAATAATAAGGTAAAAGTTTAGACAATTCACCCACTAGATGCTGCATCTCTATATGATGTACAGGTTTAAGAGGATTTGAAATAATGCATACTATCTTGATCTTTTATGTCTCATTATACAGCAATAGTTAATCCAGGTTGGTGCCAATTCACACACTTGTATCTTAAAAAGAGTAATTGTTAGATGTTGGGGCTTTAAGTTTTTGTTGTTGTTGTTGTGGTTACAAAGAATTCTGCGGAATACTATTGTATTTATAACTTCTTGGATCCAATCTTTTTTCTCGATGGACATCCAAGCGTATAAATATCCCGTGACATTGTAATTGATGGTATGAATATTTCAGATCTCCATAACTGTATGATTTGCATGTTGCGGTTTCCTCTAACTGCTCAGATTACACCGCTTGTTATCATGCATTATTAGACCCCCATCACGTGTTCTAAAACTTTGTTGGAGTGTTTCATCTTTGACGTTTTGATATAATTAAACGAATAGTGTTTGTGCAAACATATTAAGTTTTTGAAATGATATAAGTTTTGATATAATTAAACGAATAGTGTTTGTGCAAACATATTAAGCTTTTGAAATGATACGATATATGGCTGTAGCTGTTGCTAAAAACCACTGTGTTTTTTGCTTGCAGACATGCATTTCTTATACGCACTTTCCTAGATCTAATGTTCATATTTTCCACATATTTGCAAGATGTTTCTGCCTTGCAATCTGTCTTTCTATACTTCAACTTTGTATGCTTTTGGTCTTGCAGTCTAACTTCTCTTCATTATGCAGAAGAATCTGGTCTCCTTTTGATAAACAATTGACTCAAAAATATTCATGCACCACCTTCACTCCTCTGAAAATTGTTCCTCAAAAATAACCCTATGAGAAAGAATCTGGACATATTGCTCAATAGATGCACTCTCTCAGGCCAACATCTAGAGTAATGGAGAACTCGCATATGGATTTGTTTTTTTTTTTACTGAAAAGATTTTATTGATTGCAACCCATATTACAAAAGATCGTTACAAGAAACGTGGAATGTTGATTGACTCAAGCGACATAGTACATTGGGTTCGGAATCTTGAACGTTCTTTTCGCATGAGGGTGGCCTGAAAGGCTGCTCCACTGATCTCCGACGATCCCCCATAAACGGTATCCTTGGTTGATCAACCTCTTCCTTTGCTCTTCCTTGTACTTCTTCACCCCATCATGCCCGTCTTTATTGCACCTAAATCAAAATAAATGACAATCCGTGTCAACATGAATATCATAACTTCAGAGTTTTAGTACAGTGGCGGAGATTTGGAGAAGACTGACCTTAGGATGAGCTCAGCCCATCCATGGTAACCAGCTTTGAGGAGATTGTTGACAGTGGCGTCTCGCAAGTACTCCTTTCTTGAAGAGATGATGAATATATTCAACCCGCGACCTTTGATCTCGTGATATAGATCGTGCATATGCTTGACTGCAGGGGCATTCTTCTGCATCATCCATGCCTCTAGTGAAGATATGTTTGCCTCAACTACACTGCATCCCAACACAGCCCTTCCACACAAATCAGTATCACATATCAAAATTATGTGCACCAAAGTTGAAACAAAGAAAGAGGGGGGAACTTGAAGAGAGATCAAAACCAGTACCCAAAGTTGTGCTTCTTGTAGTATGCCACATTGGAGAGGAGCGTGTCGTCGACATCAAAGATCCACGTGTCTTTTCCGTCACCTCCAAGCGAAAACGTCTCGGTGAGGAACAATGCAGACTCATCGGCAGCTCGCTGCACATCAGCCTTGTACTGAGAAGAGCCCATGTACTTTCTCACATAGTCGACGCATTCTCCAGGCACCTCGCTGAACTTTCTGATGTTGTGGAGCTCCACGTTGAGCTTCCAGCTCTCACAGTAGTTCTTCAGGCTCATGCTCAAATCCCCTCTATTTCCCCAAAAATGTCCAATATGTTCCATGAGGAGCCTGCCCCTAATGCAGTCCCAAGCCAAAGGCTCAACTGGAGGCAAAACAATAACAAGCCTGCTCTTCTAATTCCCATTCTCTCCGCTTCTCTTCTCTCTCTACTTCACAGTGTGTTTGGAAAGAGATTGTGGTGATCATTTTATGGTGAAATTAAATTTCTATGTTATCCAAATGGAATATCAAGTACTGAGTAACATTATCAGCAAGTAACATAGGGAAAATGTTGTACCTTTCTCTTAGCTGCTTCAATGTATTTTCCTTCCTGATGATAAAAAATGAAATCAATCAAGGAACTTATTTCTTCTTCTTCTGCAAAGAATTTCCTTTCTCCTTCTTCTCTGTACTTCGTACTCTGTTACTGTTTTTACAGTTTTTCAACATGTTACCTCTTTGTGCATCCTTCCATGATCCCACCTTCAGCCAAGTTACCCACTGAAAACTCAGTTGCTTAGTACCATAATATCAAAATATAACCCAAAGGAATTGTTAGAACTCGAGGAAAACCTGCTTCCTTTAGGATTTGTTAGAGCTTACTAGCCCTTTTTTAATTGATCCCTGACAAGATTCAAATGAAGATAAAAGGACTATCAAAATGTTCAAATGGGAACTTTTCCATCTTTCACAGTAATTTAAACAAAGCACTTGCACCTTCTATCTACATGTTTTTGGAGGAGAAAAAAAATGTTTACCATCCTTGCAGGAGACTTTTATCTTAAATCAATTGCAATATACATATTACACAAAATGGGGGAAAAAAACTGTCGCGCCATATATGCGGACAGAAAAAGAAAAATACAAGTTTAACTCCCTCCTGACTCATTATCTCAAGCTGAACTTCACTTCCAAAAAAACAAGTGAAGCTCACAGACATCACTCAAGTCGCAATCAGGCACAGGAGACAGGTTTCCCATAATCTTGGAGGCCATCATCGAAATTCTGAAAGTAACTCTCTAGATCATACCCAAATCTTGCTTGATTCCGTCGCAACTTCTTCAGCTTTCGCCTCCACTGAGAACGCAACTTCAGCACCATCTGTCTCACGAGCATGGAACAACGGTGCCCATTGAGCACTGCAGTCTTCTCTTCAGGCTGCCCAGGAGTAAAATCCCACTTGACAAACATATTCTTGCTCCGAAGGCTCAAAAACAACATCTTACTATCTCTTGCTTCCCGCTGATGTCTCCACTTGCACAGATGGTTTGCTTTTATAGTGATCCAAGAGCGATAAAGACCACGGGAGAATCATTATCAGTAGAGATATGCTCATCGTGTTAAACCCGTGTCATTCTGCTCCCATATGATAAAAGAGAAGGCATAAAGATCTGTCACTGGACCACAAACTTTTCCATTGCTTTCCACACAAGCACAATCAATCCACTTGGGTGGGAAAAGATAGGATTGAATTATCTGCTTCAGTCCAAACTGGATTGTATTTGATTATCAATCAAGTTAGGTAGCTTTGTTCTCATACAACGGATCCAATTGAGCCAAGACAAATGCTTTCGGTGGTCTTCATGGTACTGATGCATGAGAATTTCACTTTAGATAAGCAAGGGCCAACGTAGAAAGATGTTAGATCTGCAAAAAAAAAAAAGAAGAGATGTGTCGGGTCTTAGCCTCTTGGCTACCATGGAAAGTCATTTTGGTGACATCTGAGATCAGCTGCTGAGGGAAAAGTTTATTCCTAAAGTGAATGAGCAAGAGAAAGTAGAGCTTAATTAAATTAGGTCCAATGTCTTTAGTGATGTCTGATTGACTGGTGAACGTTTTGATGGCTCAGATTGAAAAGCAAAAGGTGAGGGTGAAAATCTCCAGTTTCAATTTGATGACTCGGATCTAAAAGCAAAAGGGGAGGGGAATTCTCCAGTTCAATATAAAATATTTTACCCCATCACATCTAAGGATTTGATGATTTTTAGACACGTGTATATGTGTGTGTCTCTGCGTGTGTGATTGAGGTAATATCCACATAATGATCAATGCTCCATCATCCATTATCACAGCCACTGAGGCCTACCGAGTTACAGCCTTTGTTCAAAAAGAATGAATATATAAATAGATAAATTATGTAAAAAAACATTATCCAAGCCTTTATCATTTAATGGGATGAGGTTTGCTGGAGGATGACTCAAAGTTAGAAACTCCATGGAAGAATTAACCAACATTTACAACAACCAGCATAACCACAGCCTCTATGAACTGTACCAAATTCTTGATCAAGGTAACTAAGAACTGCAAACAAAAGAGGGCCTGAAAGAACACCAAAAGACCCGTCGGCGGACACCTCTACTGTAAATCCTTGGCCTTTTTGTCACCGAAGATGTGTGTGCTAATATTAAAAAATATTTATTTGACATCAACAATCCTTGTAAAACTGGGAAAATCGGACCTTACGTTTAACTCGGAATTTTTCTATGACAATTTCTAGGGAGAAGGAACTTGTTTTAAAAGTTTTTTTCTCGACCCTCCTTGCTCAGAAAGTACACAGTGTTAGGTTGAAACGTATAAAGTTCATTTCTAGGAAGTAGAGTATAAAGTTCATTTCCAGGAAGTAGATTAGTGTGAGTAGAAGTATGTCAAGCTTAGATTATCTACTATTTCCGACCTAAGGTTTATAAGAAGTGTCCTACATATCATAGATTAAAAACTAATAGACTGGAATCTGGGGGAGGTCAGGGGCTCAGCAGGCAAATTGCAATTTTGACAAGGCAGTTATTTTTGATTAAATTTGAACAATGACATACAATGTTGATTCTTTCTGCTAAAAGCATTCTTAATGGATCGTTACATTCAATACAAACCACGTCTTCCTTTTCCATACAATGTCACTATTTTGAACCCAATATACTCTTTTAACGTCTGCTTTTTAAATTAAAATTGGATGGATCTGATCTGATCCAGCAGATAATCGAAACCCTTAAATAAGTCTTAAAAATTTAAGTTTTATGCCATAGTAACTAGATAATAAGCCTGGTGCAATACTAACAATGTCAAAATACTCCTGTACAAAATAATGGTACATGAAGATAAATGTGACTTTATTCAAGTAAAGTATGTTACTAATGCACAAAAACTGCCTGGGCCGAGTGTTATTGCTTCTGAAGTTCCTTTGTAAGAAGCTCATGGCCTAGTAGACACATTTAGGCAAAATATAGATTTAGTTGAAATTTTTTTTTAAAAAACCGCATTTATCGGAGAAAAGTCTGGCCAAAATGATAAAAGAAAGTCATCTTAAACAGTTTCCACCATCCAGGTGGTGGGAGGGGGGAAACACACACCTTAAACTCCCATCTATTAAACTTGGAGCACATGTTTAACCTAGAGAATCAGGCAGCAAGTGTCAGTAAGTATAAAATGGTAAGCAAGCCTCTGAAAAGAAGCAAATACTTGGATCCATAGAGAAAAGATAACTATACCTTTCTTGCAAGCCAAAAGACAACCAGAAATCATGAGCTATAAATCATACACTTGAAACATCAAGCATTAAATTGGAACCTTGAATATGGAACACATAGAGACACCTAATCCTGGAAGCTAATTCACCTGACAAACCAGCAGGAAATTTATTAAATTTGATTACCATTGGAAAGATGATTGAAAATCATAAATCATGGATTACAATAGGACAATGATCGAGAAACACATATTTTGAAACTCGGAGTGTCCATATCCTACAGTTAAACCAGATTGAGCAACATATCAAAACTGGATTGTAGAACAAGCATAAACGGATTGTAGATATGGCTCCCACAGCTATTTGATTATTGGACCAAACTTGTATAAACTTTACCCCCAATATAATTCAGTGAGAGCTAAAATTTTCAATAGTGATCATACATCATGAAATTAAATTTTAATTTAGATGTTGAAGTCCACAGATTTCTTTTTGTAATCAACTTACAGTCTCTGTGTGCTTTTCCATCTTGACTGCAAACACAGCATCTACAGGAGGAATGTCAAGAATGAAACAGTCAGATCCGTTGTAGTGTAGAAACAGCACGTAACAAAACTATAAAACAGAAACATGTTTAGAAGGTATAACCTAATCAGCGAAGAAGCTTCATTAAATTGCTTTTCTATATCATTGAAGTACATTCTGAACAACATTGACCTGAAAACTCCACTTGTAAATACCTTTAACCACCAAATGTTTGATACTAGTACAACTCAGCAGCCAGCAAAATAACAGTTTTAAACAAAGAAAAATAGAGGACAACAAATGAAAATAGAAGTGCATTGCAAAATGTACTGCACATCAAATCCTTAATTCGATATTGGTTGTTATCTTTATAATTACTCATGTCGTCCTACTCTCTGCTGGTGCTGACAACAACCTGAAGCAGGATAGCTCCATACAAAACAAATACAGGTTCGTGATAGCATATCATAGATAGGTGTAACAGGGGTAAACATGCATGCAGGCTCATTTAGTTTTCACAATTAATGCCAATCATTTCAAGGCCAAATTTCGTTACCAGTGGGAGATGCTTACTTTCACCCTCCATCAAGATGAACTTTAAAACTCAACTGCATAAAAGTGTTGTATTTTGTTGAAGGATATGTTTTCATTTTTAAAATCATCTTCCTATCATGGTCTCATTCTGGGACCACACAACTCTAGAACATCACAATATTGAGATGCTATGATTAACTATTTAAAGAGAGAACAATATTGAGATTATATGATTAGCTATTTAAAGAAATGATTTAATAATTTCATACTTAAAGAAATTCAAGAAACAAAATTTGGAAGTAGCAACAACAAAGTGCACATGACGAGATATTTTTCCTTAAAATATCAAACCTATTAGAGGTAACAATTTCATATTTCTGAATTTGATCAAGCACTCACAAGAACCGCCTGGTGACAAAGACCAGCCTATTCGAACCCCCAACTTGTGAGCCCTATTTCCAGCCTTGAGCACCAGAGTGGCTCCTGGAGTAGGTGACTCAAGTAACCACCGGTGGTATCCAGACATCTTGGTAACATTACTAATGCGTAATGACAACAAGAGTAAAGTGAAGGGATCAATTCTCACATTCGACCTATTCAGCACTGCTGCGAGGAAGAGCTGAAGGACTGTAGAAACCCCATACTACTTTATTAGCTTCATCTACATTTAGATAAATGACAAGTTTATCCCTACAGGCAATACAAACTCTTGCAATAAAGAATTTCTGAAACGCCTGCTCTAGCAATGGTTAGCAATATAATTCTAGGTTATCCATGCTTGTCAGTTTAAGATCTAAAAGAATGAAGCAATGAAAAATCAAATAGTAACGAGAAAAAGAAAAAAAATCACAATATATGCAAGATTTTACAATCAATACAAAAGCCTCACAAAAGATCTTTAGGTTGATTGCACAGGAACACACCAGAACAACAGATTTTGCAATCAATATAAGAGCCTGCTTTTAGTGAAGGGAGTTGTTGTACAGGTTGTTTTACCTAGTGGGAATGGCAGCTGCTGCAAGGACAGGAGGAACTTCCCATAATTTGTGGGGGTGACTCTTCAGTAGTTGCATCAAGTACTCGATAATATCTTTCTCCTATTCCACATTAAGAATTTAGATGGAATCATGAAAATCAGATAATAACGAAAAAAGGGGAAAAAAAATCACTAGAATACAAAATTTTACAATCAATACAAAAGCCTCACAAAAATCTTTAGGTTGATTGCACAATGTAGGAACACACTAGAACAGCAAGATTTTCAATCGAAAGCCTGCTTCACATAAAAAATTATCTAATGCGTATGATATGGAAAGGATAAAGTCTAAACCTTTCACATAGCATCTGTTGTTTGTCGAGTATGGGGCTTTCACAGATGTTTGGAGAAAAACTACAAACAATTATGACAGATTTTTTTTCTTCTTGCATTCAAGAATCCTTCGGCTTGGAAGATAGCCTAGACCCTACAGATGAAACTTTGCAATTTGCAGCTGATTTTCCTTATTTCAAACCGATGCATGACCACTAGCTCATTAAATGAAGGGGCATGTAACAACAAAACAACTCACTTTTGACATGTGCTGCAGTTAATGAATATGATTGTGGAAAGATCAATAGAAAATTATCAAAATGCCATGAATTACCTAGTCTGCACTTATTAAGTGATAGTTAAACTTTTCAGGATCTAAAATTGGTTAGAGCGAGCACCCAACGCACTATTGATTGTCACCAAATCATCATGATTTTGTCAAGAGACATACTCGTTAAACAAATATGTTACGTTATCATTTCCCTAAACTCAATGTAGAATAGCTCGTTCATACTTATTCTCTAACAAACGCTTTGCACATTATTCAAAAAAAAGAGAATTGATATCTTATTTCATTTCTCAAAAAGTCAATTCAACTAATTCCAGTGTATGATGCCAGATTCCTGCACAAGAAATAAGCCCACGATAATACAATTTTTTTCATTGATTGTCGAAAGGGAAAACTTACAAAATTTTGAAGAAAATTATAAGTAATTAAAAAGAAAATTATAAGAACTCTCTTCTTAGATTTTCTGGGGAAGTGTGCTGTTAAGAGTCTGGTCAGCGCGCGATCACTTTGTTCCTTGACGATGGGAGCGATCAAGCCTTGGAGTCTTCTGCTAAGGATTTCCTTCTCGTCTGCTTCCGAAATTCCTTGAGAATGGCAGATTTAGGGTATTAGCACCCTGAACTTATCCTTATAAGATTTAAGGAATTGAATCTCTGAAAGCTTGAAAGCTAGAGAATAAGTCTCTTCTCAGACTTTTTGGCAAGAATTGCCAACTTATCAGTTAAAAATTCAGCCCTTTGTTTAGCCTCAAAATGAGCTATTTATAGGCTCTGCAGGGGTGTAACTGCCCCTAAAAATCAGCAAAGGCTGAAATAACCTTGATAGCCTTGCGTGCGAGGCTAAAACTGGCTATGCACGAGCCTAAAATCCATCCTGTGAAGCTAGAAACAGGCTCTGCCCGAGCCTAGCAAGCTTCAAACGAGGCTAAATAGGTTGTGCAAGCTTATGACAGTCGTTCTGGCTAATTACGAAGACATGTTCCTCATAATTATCTCCCTCTAATGGGGAGATAATGGGGGCGTAACCGCCTATTTAAAGTGGGACTTAATCCCACTAATGGAGTGGATGGTTATACCACTAATTCCATGCAGGGATTTGAAATAGTCAATATGACCAACAGCTCCAGGCAGAGCTAAACTTACCACGAGGCTAAAGTTTCATGCAAAATTAACTTAAAGCTAGATGCGAAGCTATCCCGCTGCGGGGTTGAAGCTTCAGGAGAAGTTATGAAAAGGTTCAGACGAAGCTAAGCTTTCAACGGAGTTATGAGAAGTTTCAAGTGAAGCTAAAAGTAGCTCTCAGTAGAGTTATACAAAGCTTCTGGCGAAGCAAAGCAATGCTAGCGAAGCTAACCCTTTGGGCTTAGGCAAAGCTAACTGTTGAACTAACTTAGCTTCATAGGCATGCCTAGGCCTATTTGGAGACAATATTTGGCCCATTGTCTGCTACTGGATCAGTGGGTTCCAAGTAACAGCTCTATCCATCGAAGATGGGTAATAAGGAACTAGCCATCAGCTTGTCTGCAACCAGTCTTTTAGAAGTATCGACAAGTTAGACATCGTTCAGACCGATTGAAGAGCTGTCTGAGAATTTGTCTTTTAGAAGTGTCAACAACAATCCCTTTCTGATATACCAAATTTAACAAGCAAACTGCATCACAAGCACATAAAATTTACAATTGCAGTAATTGTTTTAATAAATTGTGATAAGTGAACATAAACATTATCATTTATCAACCTAAATGTTCGCATGTTCGATATATATTGGCTGTTTCATTGATAATTAATTAACAAGGGTATTTTAGCCACTTGCCATCAAAGAAAGGTACGAGGAAATATTGTAAATAATTACATTATCAAAAAGCACCATATTCCAAATCAGCCTGATTGCACGCAACCAACTTCTGATAGAACACCTTATTCAAAAGTAAGCCTAAAAACCACTATTCTCCTTCAATCATCATCTACTAGTAAACCAATTCAACAAAAAGTTCTTAGTTCTCATACCTTGGAACTGAGGTCTTCCGCGTCAGAATGCAAATGCTGAGAGTATCCCTGAAGCAACTGGTGCAGATCTGAGTACTGCTTGGAAATGGAAAGGAAATCACAGGACTGTGAAATGAAATGTTCTACCATACAACTCCATCTGCGTGAAATAAAGCCCAATAACAAGATCTCCTGCTACATCAACAATAAAAATCAGTCGCCGGCCTTCAAAGCTGATACAGGACAATCAAGAAAAGAAATACAAAGTATTTCAACAGCTCCCAGGTATTATAATGAGATTTCTTGATGTAAGTAATGGTCAAAGGGTGAAATATGAGAATTAAGAGATAAACTCCTAAATACCATGTTGATTTCCCACAATACAATTGTAGGGAACTCAATTCAGGCAGTTTTCAACAACTACACATGTAAAATTTCCATAATTAATGTGGTTCACATTAGCTGTTGTTATAGAATCTATCCACAATAAGCTATTTCTCCATTCTCAATGTTTCTTGAAATTTGAGGAAAGTTCATTGGTAGTTTTCTATAAAAGGCAACTGTATTATAGTTCTCTGCAAATGATGCTCTGCAAACAATGTAAATGTTCATGGTAGTTTTCTAGCCTATTTTGAAAAAATAACATCGGTGCACAAACCATTGAACACGGATATACTATATCAATCATGTCCTTTACATGTTCTCAATGTGCACTGAGTATAAATTTCAACACAGGATTTGTTTTCTTAAAACCAAACAAATCATAGTCATACCACTTGTTTAGGTTTTACGTCAATAACAGAAAAGTCTAGTGAGCGGCATCCATTATTAGCCACCAAAATAGTTGTCACATATCTTTGTCTCTTCATCTAAGAGAGAAATAAAAACCACTTATCTTTTGTCCTTTCATTTAGGAAAAGGAACAAAAATAGAGTATAATTAAATAGTAATTAAACATACAAAGGAGAAGAAATATAAAAAAGGTGCTAATTCTTTTTTTAATCACATCATTTGTGTTTGCGTGTGTGTTTGGGAGGGGGGGTTTTCCCCTCTTTTTCTTGGGTGGTGTGTGTTTGGCGGTGGTGTGTGGGTGGGTGGATAGTGTGGTGTTTGTTGGTGCATATATTCTCAAGGTAATTATATATTATGCATGCCAAGAATTGAGCTTGTGTCCAATGTGAAATTTATCTGAATCAAGAATACAGAAAGAGGGACTGACAGGGATTACCATAATTTCAAGAAGATTGTCATTGTTGGCATCAGTTGGAACTTTCAATGGTTCAAAGACCCGAACCCATTGGATCTTAGGGGCACTGAAAATCAAGTTTGCACCTGAAAGTAATCTGATAGTTCTCTTGTCTAGCAAGTATGAAAGACACCTTGACCTCCACTCATTCCAAGTATGAATTTCACTTAACACTTCTTCTTTCCTGGTTAAATAAACAAGAAATATTCCAATCCATTACAAGTTGACAGCTGCAAGGGCATGGAATCTACAGGTACTATTTATATTCAAGCGAACAGGACAGTGTCATTAAACGCATATTCTTTACACACCAGAAAATCACTTTCAATATCATGCCACATAATTACAAAAATAATCAAGTAATTATGAGATAAACTAAAATTTAATGTTCATATGGGGCCCAAGGCCCAACAGAGAGATAAATGTATCCCGCCCATATTCCATGTAAGGCTAAAAGCTCGTGGATCATGTCAAAAAAAGATTTTCCAAGTTTTTTAAATCCCATAAGAAAAAGCTTCATTATCCTCATGGGTAAATTAAAATCTAATGGATAAACCATACAATATTCCACATAATATCAGCAACAATTTCAGATGGTCAGTGAAAACATGAGAAACTGAAGACAGACATGGGGTTATCTCCAGTTGTAAAGTAGCATTCATAAAAGCAATAACAACACTAGCAATAGTAAAACCTATGAGAGGGAAATAGCACATAGTTCTAATAAAATGAGAAGTATTGCCTAAATATAATATAATGAAAAGCGAAGTTGAAGTCAAATATTTTATAGTCTGAAATGGAACAATATCAAATAATACAGTAAAAGCATGTTCTTTCTTTAATTATGTGCAGTTTGTCACAATTTATTTGTGACTACTAAGTGACAGTGTTATGCTAATGTTCGGAAGATGTGCCTTAGCTTCACTGGTACATTAGAAGTAAATAAGAGACCTCTGCATTTAGTAACTAGTCAACAAGTTTCAGTTATTGAAATTAATTTAGATCAGCGCCTTTCACAAAACTCTACCAGCAGAGGCTACAGAATTCAAATTGTGACTACTGATTCTTCAATGCAATTCTTCTCTAGAGAGCTTTCCTGGTACGTTCGGAAGACTAACAGTTTGGTTATATGATTCTGATTTGTATTCCCATAGTACCACCGGGTCCACCCCATTGAGGCCTTGTCTAAGGAGAGGTGTTGTTCAAATTCTTTTCCTAGAGCAAATGTAACTCCTACAGTATCTTGCTATCCAAAAAAAAAGGGAAAAAAATAAACTTCAGTTTATTGATGATTCTCTGGGAATTATATTTCGTGCTTCTTAATGATGATGAAAGAAATTGCTCCAGTTGCCATATCAGTTGAAACAGCATATAAGCGAGGATCAGTTTTGAAAGGGAAAAAAATGAAAAACAGTGAGCTCATCATATGCACATTAAGATAAATCCTTTTTGTGGTGTGAGAAGATTAAACGATTCAACTTATGCAATCGTGCTGACATATAGAGCCATACGGTACTGCATGGGTGTAATAATTATTTGGCAAGAAGGAAATGCTAAAGAGTGAAACCTGCAATGATGGTTACATTTACATCACAAAAATGCTTTGCTTACCCTGGAGAAATGTTGTCATATGGTAATGCTGACTCAACCAAGCTGCTTCCTGCAACAATCTTGAAAAGGTTACTTAGGCTTGTGTTGACTGAAGATAAACATGACTCTGAAGCTTGTCTCTTTAAAAGCTTTTGGATGACAAAGTGTGAATGATCAAAAACAATACATCCATTGGATTCAATATATGACACAGTGGGCCTTTTAGGATTGCAGGCTCTATATTTAGAGCCAGTAGAAGTCCCTGAACCAATTGTAAATGATGAAGCTGGAAAATCCTTAATGACGTCTTTGGCAGATACCAAGTTTAGTGATTCTCTCTTTGACATCAACCTGTCAATATATATGTTGGGGGCATCATCATATGTATCACTGAGTTCATTGATATCCATTTCAATAATTGCTGTAAAAAGGGTGAGAAGATGTGCCACTTTTAATGGGTGAGTTGCAAGTAACTGTTCCAAAACTAAATATCTTCCATTAGACAGAGTTGCTGATCTTATGTGTGTGAGACCCTGCATTTTTAAAGAATAAGATATCAATATATCTATGGTCTCCAACTGCAAACCAAGCACTGAAGCTGCCAAGAGACAAACATAATAAGTAATGAGTTGGTTCAAGTTAAAAACTACATGGTAACAAATTACTACCTGAGGGAACATCGGATTGGAGGTCAGCTCGAGTAGAGCTGCATCAAGTTCCTTTACAGAGTCCTCAAAATAAACAGTGTCATGTAGACGTTTAAAAACCTTTGCAATATAAGGAGCATCGATCAGCAGCAATTACGATGTTTAAAAAAAAACTTGGACATAAGAAATTAAAGATAAACATAAACCATGAAGTCTGCTATTGTATGATATTAGGGCTCTCACTATTATTTGATTGCTCAATAAGCCAGCAGGTTTATGAAACAGCAATCTAGATTCGATTCCAGAAAAAAAGAGTGACAAGCTTAGTCGGTCTATTTCCAGCTTCTGTTTTGGATTTGGAACAAGAATACATATCAAATATGGTGCTCTGAGGAGCATTTCATATAACTTGGCCACAGTTTAAAATTATAATAAATATCATGTGCTGAATTGTTCATCAGCAAAGAGTAGAGTTTGAACTGACCAAAATTATCAAAGTTCTAGAAAATCCGTTAAAAATGTATGATCACTAATTCCTACTAGCTACAAAACAATTGAACTTGCAAGCTCAAAAGGAGAGAACTTACTTTTCTGAGATAATAGAATGGAGATAAAGCCCCAATATAATATATGTATACAGAAAGAGTCAAATACAAACACTAATATCCACTTATGATAAAACAGGACCCCCTCGAAACTACATCATCAAATCAAAAATTCCACTGCTAACAGCGTAACAAAATGTTGAGAACATTTACTGGATAAACATCAAACCAACAGAAGCGAGCACCAAAATCAAGTCTGCAAGCCACTTAATCTTCAGAAGCATCAGCCGCAGAAGCAACAAAAAGAACACCAATAAAGAGAGCTTATTGTTTAAAAAAGATGTTTTATGGGTCTAGAGACATTATTAAGGCAATTTGTTTTGAGAGGAGCATGATACATTCAGTTCAAGCAGCAAGATCATCAAAAGGAGATATTAAACATTTGAAAGCTGCCACTGGTGGACCAAAGCTGCTATCTTTTAGTTCGTGTGCACACTGTAATAATGCAAACATAGGAATTTTACATTTTTCATGTACTGTGTATGAACCATCTCGGCCTTCTGCAAATTTTCTTCACGGCCTTATTGTGATCAAATTAGCCCAAATTATCATAGGAAGCAACGTTTCGGACAATGGTAATCGCGGACAAAAATTCACCCTTTCTATGAAATTTCCATAAAACCTAGTAATCGAGCACGAGATCAAAAGAAGTTTGAAGATCAAATAGGTTTCTGATGGGGTTTCTTACCTCTTCGAAGAAGATCCCCCATTGAACGGCCTTCTTGATGTTGTCGGCGTCCCAAGTCGCGGGGAGGCCGGATGATTGGTAGCCAGAGGCTAAGATTAGTATATCGACGAATCCCTTGACGAGAATCATGAGCTCGTCCAGAGAGATGTCGGGATGAGACCACCCCATTTTCCCCACTTTTTTTCGAGAAATCGAAGATTAGGGCTCAGCAATCTGAAGGCGGTGAGATTTGAGAGAGAGTGTGTGAGAGATGGAGTTTCATCCGCTGTCTTCTTTTCGATTTCCCGCTAAAAGGGAAAAATTATTTTCTAAAATATAAATGTATAACGTTTTCCTCCTCTGCCGGCAGTCAAAGCCGACCGTCTGAAAAGCGGCGAAAAGAGAAAGATAGGGACAAGAGAGAGAGGGGAAGCGGGCAGAGACTGTCGTTAAAAAGCAGTCAGAAATCACAATTGAAAACTTTTATTTGATCAGTTTTGATAAATTACTAATTGTTGAGTGAGAAACCGACTGATAACAATAACGACGACGAGAAAATAAAAAATTAAAGAAAAGAAAGAACATAAGAATTGATAGGTGACAGATTAAAGCAAAGAAAAAAAAGAAACACAGAGAAATAGGCGAACGGATAAACACAATTTATGTGAGTCACAGGAGAAAACTTTCCACCCATTAAGTTCCATTAAACTTATTCTATGTGTTAATTTTTTTGAACTGTAAATCCATTTAGAAAATATTTATTTTATTTTTTCTTTAAAATATAAAATCGCAACCGTGAGAAATTTTGAATTGTAATTTGTAATGTTACTCTTGAATTTTTTTTTAATTTTAAATATAAAAAACTCACATCGTAACGAGCAAGTTCTGCGCATCATAAAATCAAATTACAGTGCAGTATGCTTCTTAGTACTTTTTTCAAAATTAATTTGAGGAAAAAAAATCCTTATCTCACCGAGGAGATTCATAACTCATAACTTTTCACGAGAGCATTATTATTCATTTTTTTACCATTTTAGTACCCTTAACATTACAATGAACCAAACAACACGGTTGCCATAGAACAACAATAGTGATGTCAAAGATTTGTACAAGCTTAATTGTGCTACAAGTTCAAATGCAACCACATAATCATTGACCATTTGAAATTTTTCTTGCATATATATCTTTTTGTTTGGTGAATAACAAACAAATTTATTATTCACCCAAACAAATTGGGCCCATCGAACCAAGTATCTTCAGCCCATTCTGTCCCACTAAAAACAAGGCCGGGCTGGCCCAATTCCCCACTACCGTGTTTAGTGCTCTAGACCCGTCAAGAAACGAGGAAGGGTATTCACGTAATTTAAGATGTGAAGATCCCAAAAACCCTAAGCTCCCCGACTCCTCTATAAAAGAGAGAACCTTCGCTGCTCCATTTGCACACGCGACGCCGTCGCATTCCTGTTCTTCGAAGATGTCGAAGCGAGGTACAGTCTCCCTCTCTCTCTCTCTCTCTCTCAAACATCTTTAGGGTTTTTGCGATCTCTTGTTTTTTTAATGAAATTGATCTAGAATGTAGAAAATTCTAATATTGATATCTAGAATGTTGAAAGTTGTAATATTGAGACCTTTTAGATCGCTAGTTCACACTATAGTTTAAACGCTAGATCAGAAAAAGTTTTAGACCTTTGGTCTTCGAGATTGCTCGATTAAGTAATTTATATGATTAATTGATATGGTTTTTTCCTTAAAAAATAGTAATGTTTTAGTTCTGATTCTGTTTTTTTCTACTTGATTCATTCATCTTTTATTCAATTTCTTATGAAATATGGCAGTAGTTTTATCATGTTTATATTGGAGATCCTGTGATTGATTAGTCCTGGATATAACAACTCTTCAGATTTTCGACGAAAAAATGCCATTTTTTTTTATCCTCACTGCATTATTTTTCAATTTAGATGAACTTGTTTCTCTGCCTAGATTTAAATAATAGTTTTATTTTGTTGAATTGGATTTTGGAATTTTATTGCAGAAATAATTCGTTCTGGGACTTAGCTAGCATTTCATTGTATGCTGTTTGAATTGATTTTTCAGGGCGAGGAGGATCGGCCGGAAACAAGTTCCGGATGTCGCTGGGTCTCCCGGTGGCGGCCACCGTGAATTGCGCCGACAACACCGGGGCGAAGAACCTCTACATCATCTCTGTGAAGGGAATCAAGGGCGTTTGAATAGGCTGCCTTCAGCCTGCGTCGGTGACATGGTGATGGCTACGGTGAAGAAAGGAAAGCCTGACTTGAGAAAGAAGGTGATGCCAGCTGTCATTGTCAGGCAGAGGAAGCCTTGGCGCCGAAAGGATGGTGTCTACATGTACTTTGAAGGTATACCCCTTATTCATTTCAAAATGTTCAAAATTTTCAAATTTACATGCAACTTCGTGTGCCTTCTGCATTGCTGAATCCAAAATTGTCATCTAGGACTAGGATTTTATGTGATTTTGCATTGATATTTAGTTCAACTCTTCTAACGAGAGAAACAACTGAACTGCCATGAAAATTACACGTTGTTGCTTGTTGGTTTTGTTTAACTAGCAGTGTTGCCCTCATGCCCAAAAAGTTGCATTCAAAAATCACAAATTATTTTTGTTGCTGTATTGTGTTAGCTTATTGCCTTTTGTTTTACGCAGTGTTGTGTTTTACTTGGGTTTGTTATTTTTTGTGACGGGGGAGGTTTTTCTGGGTGAAAGCTTCCCTAGCTCACTGGAGCAAACTAATCATGCTTGCATATTCCTGAGTAAACATCACATATTAAGCTTCAGGTTGATGGTTTTTCTTGAAGGCTTTTTCGGTCTTCAATAGATTCCTCCCAGAAGCAGTCTCATATTTCATTGCCTGGAGGAGCAGCGTCACTGCCATTACCTTTTGTGGACTGGCCATGAGACAAACATTACTCTCTTGTGATTTTGAAATCATAATATTGAATATTAAAATTATTTAAAATTTGTTTGTTTTGCCTAACTTTAGTTTTTATGAAATGTCATGCTGACGGAGAAGATTTTTCAGGGTGAAAATCTTCTCAACTTAGTGGAGCAAACTACTCATGTTTGTATATTCCTAGTTAAACGTCACATATTAAGGTTTATGGTGTTGATGGTATTTCTTGAAAGATTATATATCTTTTTTGGAAGATCCTCTGCCATAATCCGGTCTCATATTCCATCGCCTAGAGTAGCAGCATCGCTGCCATTACCTGTTGGGACTGGCCATGAGACAAATATTTCACTCCATTTCTTTTCAACTTGGAGCATCAAAATCCCAATTTTTAATGAGATTTTTGTTATGTTTTGTTTTTAAGTTTAGTTTCAGTCAAATGCAATTCTGACGGAAAAGATTTTTCTGGCTGGAAGTCTTTTAATCTGAACGGAGCAATAATTGTGTTTGTATATTCCAAAGCAAACTTCAAATATCAAGCTTTATTATGGTGTTATGGTGTTGATGGACTTTCTGAACAATGCTCGGCTGTGAACCCAATCTCATATTCCATTGCCAGGAGTAGCAGCATTGTTGCATTACCACCACACCCCCCCCCCCCCCCCCCCCCCCTCTCTCTCTCTCTATCTCTCTCTACTCAGATGGCTGGCCATGAGACAAACATTTTCCTTCTGTAGTAATAAATCATCTATTCTTCTCTGTTGGAAAATGTCATTTATATTGACCTTGAGTGAAGAATAGTTCTTCCTTAGTGTGAACTTTATGTTGTGTTTGTTTTCATCTGGAAACTTTTTTGCTTTCAGCATTATGCTTCTTGACTATTTGTTCTATTTGAACTCTCTTAGTATTTCAAATAGGCATGCCCAATTTCTTTGTCAAAATCGTTATATATGGGTCACAATAGTTTATTATTCTTAACACCTTGAATGTTTGTAGTTTCTTAAACTAATTTTGTTGCTTCTCAGCGATAGAGTGACCACCATTTTGGTCATTTCTCAGTGAGAAGCATATAACTGATTAAGCCAGTTTTAAACAGCATACTGTTTTTTCTACTATTGCATTATGCTACCTGTCTCCTGGTAAATAATTATTTACAACATGATTATGCCCAGTGCGCTGGGAAATCATTCACGCGGCAGAGTAAATAACACTAGGGCATAATGGTGCAGAATTTGCATGCATCTGTTGTGTTCTTTTCTTTTCATTTTTCAACTAATTTTCTGCTGTTAGTGATCACTGAAAATTTGCTCCAAAACACCAAGTCTAATTTTTTTTTTTTGTAATATAATAGCTGTCTTTTTTAGTATTAACCTAAATTATTTTAATGATTAAGATATGGTGGTTGCTAATAAGCCTATATCTAACTGTTAAATCATATAATTTATCTATCTGTGTTTGTGATGCAGATAATGCTGGTGTTATTGTGAATCCAAAAGGGGAAATGAAAGGTATTTGTCTATTCTTTTTTTTTTTTTTTTTTAAACTTTGGGCATCACTTGAATTGGTTTGCTTTCTTGAACTTTAACTTGTACAGCTTATATTCTAACAACAATTACTGTTTTGTATCTCTCCAGGATCTGCAATTACTGGACCCATTGGGAAGGAATGTGCTGATTTGTGGCCTCGGATTGCAAGTGCAGCCAATGCTATTGTGTAATGGGGAGAGATATTAGTGGAGTGCTTTTGATCATTGAACAATCAAAGAGGTTTTCTTACATGTATGAATTCTATATCTCCCTGTGTAGTTAACATTCTGGAGCTAATGTGCTGTATTTTTTCAGTTCTTTTTGAAATTATCTCCATTTGTGTTCTCTATGATGTCTCAATGTGGACATCTCAAGTCGTTTGATTCTCTCGTCTTATTTTTTTCAAGTTTGTGTTTTTTACTACTCAGATCTGATTGTGTTCTTTCTAGGCAATTTGACGATTGGTGTGCTATGTTTCTGGAACACCATTGACTGGTAAAAAAAATTGAAAATTTTGCAGGAATTTACTCACTTTGCGAAGAAGTTTTTAGAAGAAACTTGCGGTTAATTGCTCATTTGAACGTATAAGAAGTCATTGTAGCTTCTTGCTTGCTAAAAAACACAAAAGTTATTTATATAATTTAGATAGGGTATGGTTATATTAAACATAAGGAGTAAATAATTTAGTTACACACCACTCTTCAGTCTTCACCCTTATTTGCATGTGGCATGCATACAAAAGTTTTTGAGAGGATGTAGAGCATTTAGATTTTTAACACGTATTTACATGCAAAGCCAAGCATAAAATTATCTACAAAAGTTAATCAGAAGCATTTGTCCTCACAAAGTTTTAATAATGTTTAAGTTTATTGGGCATGCTATCTCCATGCATATTCAAGGATGAAGAGTGGTATGTAATTAGGGTTTGCTATCAGGGCGAGTCGACCTGATTCGATCTTCCTAAAGTCATACTTTGACACATATATAACTTTGACCTGTATTACATACGGGTTAACCACTCCTGTATAGATCAGATTCGTTCAGTAACGAATTGTTTTCCCCACTCTTTTTTTTTTCAACCCCTATTTTATTCATGTTGTGAGAGGAAAAAAAATTATAAGTTGACCTTTGTATTGCTCTTTTATTTTTTTTTAACACACAAAATTAATAAGAAACGTCTTGACGAATCCGGATAGTTTATCGGGTCAAGGTACCTGATCTGTTTCCTGAAAATTCATTGTTTCGTCTCGTAAAAGATTCCAACCATCTTCACATCATCATCAACCAATCTCCTCTAATTCCAGTTCAGTAGCGTTGGCGTTTCTCTTTTCTAATTCCAGTTTCCAACCATGTTCACATCATTATCATCATCTAATCTCCTCCTCTCATCCTCCCCCAGTCTCCACCTCTCTCCTCCCACCCACCGCCGGCGCCGGCGAACCCCAAATTACAAAACTACCCCCAGAAGAAGCACGGCCATCACCTGCTCCTCCTCCTCCTCCGGTGATCCACTGACCTCCCTGGGCCGCTTCCTGTGGGGGCCTCCCTCCCCCCTCACCTCCTCATCTCCACCGCCCGCTCCGCCTGGCACGCCACCTGGCACCTCATGATGCGCCAGCTGGCCCCTCCCTCGTCTCCTTCCTCCGGCGCCTACTCCCGCCCTCCCTCCCAATTCCCCACCGTCCCCAAACCCTACTACTCTCATCCTCACCGCCTGCGCCTATACGCCGCCCACCCCTGCCCCTGGGCCCACCGCGCCCTCATCGTCCTCGCCCTCACCGGCCTGGAGCCCCTCATCAGTGTCTCGATCGCAACCCCGAGCCTCGACGGGGCGTGGGAGCTGGACGGCGGGAGGGGGAGGCTGAAGGACGTGTACAAGATGAGGAGAGGAGGGTACGAGGGGAGGGCGACGGTGCCGATGCTGTGGGACGAGGACAGCAAGGAGGTGGTGTGCAACGAGAGCTACGGGATCATCCACTTCTTCAACTCGCTGGCATCTGCATCAGCGACCTCCATAAAGAATTGCACTGCAATTTTTGATCTCGCGCCTGAGGAACTGAGAAGCGAGATCGACGAGTGGAACCAGATCATCTACCACAATGTCAACAATGGCGTTTACAGGTACTCTTGCTCTCTCTCTCCCCCCACGCTGCTTTGTGTTGTAATTCAACAACGCTGTATGCTGTATTGTAGATGTGGGTTTGCTCAGAGCCAGGAAGCGTACAATGCTGCAGCAAACGATTTGTTCGGCACGATGGAGATGTTAGAGTCTCACCTCTCGAGTTCTCGCTACCTGTGTTGTGGGGACGCGCTGACCTTGGCCGATGTCTGCCTCTTCACCACTCTCATTCGCTTCGACCTCGTCTACAACGTCCTCTTCAAGTGCACCAAGAAGAAGCTGGTCGAGTACCCCAACCTCCACGCCTACACGCGAGAGATTTATCAGATCCCAAGGTAGCAGCAACCTGCAACTTTGAGGCCATCATGGACGGCTACTATCGGATATTGTTCCCTTGAATCCTGGCAGCATTCGACCTCTCCTGCCCTCTGCCTCTGACCACCACTACCTCTCTCGGCCCCATAACAGGGAGCTGTTATCGGCTGGTGGCAGACAACCCCAACCCCAGCTTTAATGTTGTTTTATTCCTGTAGAATCAAGCATTTCAAACGATCAAACAAGTACGCACTTACGAGTGCTTTGTAAGCTATGATACAGGTCTCTTGTGAATGGAAGTGATAATAACTGCATCTTCTTGATACAGTGAATTGATATTGCAAATCAAATAGTTAGGAACATAAAACAATCACATCTTTCAATTAACTTCACTGGATGAAATCTTGGTTGCTCAACATTAGTAAACAAAACATTTATCACAACTTGAGCCACAGCGCACTCATTAAGCATCACAATTGCTTTTTCCTGTGGCAATCCAAACAGCTTGCAGCACAGCCAAAAAGGCAATTCAAACAGAAAACCAGCCTGAGGTCAATTACAAGATGGAATATTTTGCAAGTCACCTTTCATTACAGAGATATATGGCTGCGGCCAGAGAGATGACAAATACGGTACTGCATTGTATACTACATGGTTTCAGTGATACTTTAGCAAACACCAAATAGAGATCATATACTGCACGACAGGCCAGGAATCTACTTAGAGTATTTCTCTAGATGCCCTTGCATCGTTAGTTACAAAGAGATACCCCTCAAAAACATGCACAAATGGTACCCGATGCAAACACCCAAAAAGAGACCTGCGTGTAGTATAAAGCCTATATAGGGCAATTTGCCTTTACAGTAAAACAACTAAGCAAGCACCGGCGCCTCCTATTTGCATTGCTTTTGTCATTCACTTCAAGACCAGCGCCTTCGACCTAGATTCTGAAACAACAAAAAGATAAATTCAGCGCGATGCAAGCAAGAATAATATCACAGCACAAAGATGAGTCAGAAAGAGGAACGAGTGATATAAGGGCCATTTATTTACACAGGGAGGATTTTTCTTGACGTGAGCCTCAAAAAAAATGTTCTTGAGTACCCAGTTTTTTTTTTTCCCATTCAGAGAGAACCATTTCTTTACTTCTGTTATATGCTTTGAGTAGTAAATGGTTTCTAGGACATGTGAATGCCACAGAAGAATATATAAGCTGTATTCATGTCCGCATGTGGAAGGAACAGTAACCTAAGGATGTGCATGCAAGGCTCGCTTGATGCTTCATAATACACAAGTTTCAGGTTGAAATATCAAAAACTCAAACAGCATTTTAAGGAGCATCCTATGATAAATGTATGTTTCTCTAGTTAATGTATGAAAAACTCGAAGCTATTCAGTGAAGTATGAATAAATACACTTAAAGAATAGAGGCCAAAATTAGATAAATTATGAAAAATAATGGCTAAAACTTGGTTAATTTGCCAACAACTATGGTTGCAAAAAGAGAAGGAAAAATATCATTTTGAGAAGTACCTTTTGACAATCCATGAGATGAAGTCTATAATCTCAGCAGATCCATCAAGGTGAATAACTATTAAAAGTTGCCAGATTTCCAAAGTCATAGTAACTTGTATATAAAAACCACGCAAGTCTTAACCATGAAGCACAATACTCTAGTCTAAATGGACAATTCCACTGAAGACTAATAGACGAGAAACAGACAAGAGGGCCATCATAGTCCAAACGTATTGTTAATCTGAACATAAAACCATATAACTCTTAACCATGAAGTCTTTGCCAGTCCAGCCATGATGGCATGACATCTAGCCTTTCCCAGTACGGTACTCTTGAAGAACCAAGGGATCCTATGGGAACAAGCTTTATGTCACATAAACTGCAGCTTTCAATACAGAAAGCATTTATCTTAGTCAAGTTCATAAGAAACTAGTCAACCATCCATACAAGTGGCAGACAAAAAGTTAACACAGTCCCGATAAAAAGCTCACTACCCTATCTAATTCAATTTATTGGGCGAGAAATCTTGTTGCGGCGAGGGGGACAAGAGAATCTGAAGGAGAAGATGGAGGAGAAGATGAAGAAGGGAATATGGGACTACAGAAACAGAGATGTCCTGCAGTTAAGGATGCAGAGAAGATGCTACACCATCTCTCATTCTCCTTTCCCGTGAAACATTTACATTTTCAAAAATTATTCATCCATCACTCACAGAATTTGCATTTAAAGAACCTTAGGAAGCACAAAAACTTACTTGAACGCTTCACATCTCTGCAAAATTTGCTTCCACAACGACATTTAAACGCCTTAACAGGGTGACCAACATCATCAAAGTCAATCCCATAATCCTGCAATTGGACCAACATGCAAGGAAAAAATCATCCTCCAAAAGTAAACCACCGCTGACAATAGAGAGACTATATTTATACATAAAGACAATATATACACATAACTAATTAGGAACTAATCACGCGTATATTCCTAGTAACTGAAAAGCACATCAGTCAGGATATAAATTATGCGATTCTGGAGAATCGATTTCAAAACCCAATTATATTTGATATTTCAAGACAAATTTTTCAAGATTTAACTTCTTCAGGAAAGGCATACATTTTTTACTTTAATAAGTGCACAAAATGTGGACACACTAACCTATCTATCAGAATAAATTTCAAATGTATGAATATTATAGACTTGCTAGTTCCAGAGGAATTTGAAGCTGAATCCTTCCTACTCAAATTTGATGTTAGGCCATTCAAATAGAATATACTCCTTTAAAGTTGATCAACATCAATTTAAGTGCAAGCAAACTATAAATTAAGTGTTTATTTAATTTCCCATGCATCAACTAGGCAAACAATGGACAGACTGAAAGTAGCATGTTGCTAGATCTATGCTTTATAGCATTCAAATTCTTCACCCAACCATTTGATTGTGATGAAAACACTTGAACCCCTTGATACCAATTGTTTTTTAGGTCTAAAACGTTCTAGCCCATTATAGACTAAGCAACAATGTATTTAGGCTGTCCATTTTGCGCCAACTTGATTGAATGGGGGCAGATTTGCTTCCAAATTGGTAGCAAAGGAGCCAATCCACACACTTCCGTAAAAAACCTATGGCACCTATAAATCAGGCTGGCAAGGCATTTGTTAGATTGTAAAGTATGTCACCTGAGAGTACTTCAGCCTTCAGACATATTGGTTGCGCACCAAAAAAAACTACTCTCTCTTTTTTTTTCCCCCAGCCTGCCAGCCAATGCATTGGTTGGGCATCCAAAAAAGATTGTTACTAAACTGAAAATTAATCAGACCCAATGCAAGCACCCAACTGACTGGTATATACTAATTAAACCTCAGCTGAGCCAACCCAACTGGCAATGCTAAACTAAACTCATGATTGAACATTGGTATCACTGGACTCACTACTTGTGGTGACATAGAGTGTGTTCAACATTATTCAGTTCAAATTCCCAACTTTTGACGCGACACTCATAGAAGAATCACTAACTTGTTGTAATCTTAACTTAAGTTGCAACCCTTCCCAAATTTACAACTATATTAGTTGTCATTAACAATGGCACAAACTAAACTAGATCTTTTACAACCAACCCAAAAAGCTCATCAGCGAGCAGCCAATGGAACTAATAGCAAAGATGAAAAGGTTGAACACATGATTTAGCCATCTTGACAGCACAAAACCCAATTCAATGTATTTTTAATTTCTTTATTATGCATCAGCAAAGGACGAGTTTGGTCAAACAAAGCTCCTCATTTGATAAAGTAGATAAGCTGCAATCAAACCTCACAATCATCCAATAATCATGTTCGTCCATTTGAATCATTTATTCCTGGGTATGGGTCATTATACCAAGGTAAAGATATAAAAGAATACCACTTAGGCATCAACTTTGCAACGTCAAACCATAAGATATCCATAAGCATTTGCCATTGTCAAGGCTTTTCCAGCAGAATTTGCAACTTCTTTGTTCAAAGACAAAGTTTTGGTCCATAACCACTGGCAAGTTCGTATGGTAATTAATTCTGGATGAACTTAATCTGGAATAAGGAACATGTAGCATAAGACATCAAACTATTTTTTCTTTTTCAAAACTTGGGCTATATAAATTTGGTTAAAAAGAAATATCCAATATGTCTCCTGTCACAAGTCAAAACCATGATACAGCTCCTCTGAACTCCATAAATATCTTGATGCGTCTCTAATTGTTTATGCTCTCTCATCCCTAATTCTTTCCTTCCAATCAGAGTTCGAAGTATCAGCCGAGTGAAGACGACTCAGCCGACTCGTCTCCGACTCGGCGGGCGCCGCGACGATACCGAGACGCGCTACGCCCCTAGCCTCGATTTTTGACCGACTCGGCATTAACTTGGCTGCCTCGGCCGAGTCCCGATACGACTCGGGTTAACTCGGCCAAGTCATCATCGAGTCGGTACGAGCATGGTTCAAAGTTGCGCTCTCGGTCACCGACTCAGCGGGCACCGTTCCACATCAGTCACAGCGTCGCGGCCCCGACTCGGATGAGACGCACGAAACGCTACATAGAGGACTCAAAAATGCTGAAAAATCATGATAAATCTTTAAAAAAAATGTAGACATCAAAATTGACGTATAACATGTCCAAAACATATCACCTAAGACACTAAACATGAAGATAATGCATACATACATGCGTCGTGGTATTTAAATATTAAAATAAATCCATAACTTGGTAAATTATATGATATTAATTAAATTTAAATTAACTACTCTTTTCACAAAAGTAAAGATTAGCTCTACCTTTCCAGTAAATATTTAAATTATATGAAGTTAATTATATGAATTGTTGGGTTGACTCTGCTTTGAATCGGGGCCGACTCGGCCTTGACTCGGGGTCGATTCAGCCTCGACTCGGATGACTCGGCCAAGTCGGCCCGAGTCAAGCAAAATAATGTAATAGGTTGACTCGTAGACCGGTCTCGGAACTGGAAAGGTCGTTCCGGCTCCGATTCGGCCGAGTCAAAACCGGAACGACCGAGTTTTTGAATTATGGGCCCGAGTCGATGCATAAAAGGGAAAAAACAGGCTGAGGCTGCAGCGATCTAGGGCTTACCCCTCGATCGCCGCCGCCGATCGCCTACTCATGAACTAATTTATATAGCCGGATGACATTTGGACATGTAAATGACAAGAAGGTCTACTCATAACTAATTTATCGCCAACATCATGAACATTTGGACATGTAAATGACATAAAGGTCTACTCATGAACTAATTTATATAGCCGGATGCAAGGACCGCTGACTAGTTCATATCGTTGGATATAAGGAATACAATGCAATCCAAGTCAAGCAAATTCATTACATGTCTTAACTTGGTTCCAACTCAAATTGAATTAAACTAAAACTTGATGTTGCATTGGCCACAAGGACCTTGGAAAAATATGCCCGCTGACCATAATGGTATGAGATAGTACGTGTCGCATATTCTCTATGAAGTGAATGGGCTGGTACAAAAATTATTTATACCTCCATAACGACACATTTCCAAAATACAAGAAAACAAGACTGAATGTTAGTATCAAACAAGATGATGGCTAGATCAAATTTTCATGTTTATGAACTCTTCCTAATGTTCCTGCAACATGTCTACTACTAGCACCAAGCCCGAGTGTGTGGATGGCATCATACTAGCAGAAAAAATTGTGTCCATGTCTCTAAATTGAAACTCAGTATCTTTCAGATCATAATAGCTAAAAGTCGTGAGAAAATCCAAGTATACTATACAATTATTAATTCTCCTAAAAAGTTGAATTGTCATATCTCAAAATAATTTGCATGTACATAGGACATGCTAAAAGGGTCTAATACACTTATTTCATAAGAGTGGTGGAATTACAAAAGACTACATAAAATACAGTTTTCTAATACTAAAAGCAAAATTGCTTTAGCACAAAAAAAGTATGGAATCTAATCACGCATACGCTGCTTACCCATGTTAGTTCCTCATACCGCTCAATCCTTCGGGTCGTGAAAAAAGCAAGCTGCACATAAGCATGAAGAAAAGTTAAATTCCCTGAAATAATTGTATTAATCTTCTTTACAAAAGCCCATAGATCTGATAAAGATGAAATGTCGCCTACATGATAGTAGTGGTGATCTGGAGTCTCGACTTCAATTGGAATTTCAACCATATTCGCATCAACACATCTAGAAAAATTACACATCCACAATACAAAGAGAATGTGAATAAATGAATCCCCTGTTTAAATCAAGACAAAAGGAGAACAAAAAAAAAGCATAAAAGGAAAAGTAATTGCAAAGCAAAATGCTAAGCACACTCCAATAGCATAAAGTCGTATTCAATAAGGGCTAAATGTAAAATACTCAAAAACTTGACAACAATATTTTAAATAATCAGTTTTGATGTCAATTAATGTAAAACCGGAAGGAGGGGGGGACTAGATGATGATTTGCATCTGAAAACTAGACATGCTGGTAATAAACATTTAAACATGTACAGCAGGAGTGTTATGCACTTGAGAACAATTAACAATTGTAAAATCTTTCTGCCTTTTTAATTCACAAAGACATTATTATAATCAAAGAAAGTAAACATCTTTATCATATAGTAGCTGCTAGGAGAAACAGTCTGCAGTTGAAATTCAGAGAAGATAATGCATAAATATATGATGCCAAAGAAAAATCTGTCATAACATTTTTACAAATACCAACCACCTAACATGTATATGCAAGAGAAGGACACAAAATATAAATTTAACAGTAAGAATAAGAACTAAATTACCTATGATTAACAAACCTAGCAACATTTCCATAAAATGTTGCATCTAGACAAAGAGCTTCCTCATCTTTTAACACTCCTTCAGAGCCCCAATCAGCATCCAGAAGCACAGGGTATGTGTGTTTAGCATTGCCAGTGCTTTGTATTGTTCGATTGTATAATTCCATATTTGTCAGTACCTCCCCAACATACTCACACACAAACGTCCCTCTCGGCAATTCATCTAGAGTACGGAGCCCCCATCCCTTTCCTTCAGGGTTAAAAAAGACCTAGAACACGCAAATAATCTGTTTCAGCTACAATGTAATTACAACGAGACACAATTCATAAATCAAACAGAAGGCACATAAAAGTTGGAAGTAAATTAAGGGTGAATAACTATAGAATGACTAGTTAAAAGAAAAGGAAAACTAGAAGAAGCTGAAGGCAATTATGCATATCATAATAAGAAAGAAACATGTAACATAGCATTTGCAAAGAACATCACCACGGTATTATATGTGTGCATGATTATGGGATGAACTTGACCTGTAAATTGCATGTGATGCCGCGCTGAACAATACGATTTTTACAATGCATGCTACACCCGCACTTGCTCCAGCATTCTTTGATAAATTTTCTAACAAGGTGTCCTTTGCACTTGCGCACAACCCCTTTCTTGGACCGTTCTAAGGGACAATCTTGGCAATAGACATGATGATGTTTCTGTGGTTCGTGATACATAGAAATGCACTGTTCCAGAAATGCCTCCTTGACCAGGCCATCAGATGTATACGCGAACTCACCACCAGTTTCTCGTGCACAGGCACAAGGGATGGCTGCAGCTAGACAATCACCAAAACAATCGGAGCAACAATCTTCATCACCAATTCTAGCAAGTGAGAAGTTAACATATGCGTTCTGATAAACAAGGTTCCGAGGTATGTAGTGAAAAGCTGAAGGGAACTTCTCATTGCTGACTTCATTTACTAGAGATATTCTAACTCTCTCTTCACCTCTAGTTATGTCAAACGGATCATGGGGAGGTCTTAGATCCCCAAGTGCAACCTGTGGTTGTTGAACCAGCACCAAACTATGTGAAGTTCCCAAGTCTTCTGGAGCTCTTCTGACCTCTTCTCTCTTTTCACTTCTGTCATTCTCTTGCTTGTGAACTTTCTCTGTTACACAATGATCATTTAGAGAACCATTAACAGAACAACCAGGCATTCCGTCAAGCATACTTCGCACAACAGATTTTTTCATACAGTCCAATGCAGGTGTTAACTTCACAATATTTTCTTTCCTGTCATCATTGGGTTCAGTAGTTAACTTCGAAGCAAATTGGCACATTTCTTTCATGACTCTCTGCAGAGAGAAGTCAGGTTGCAAAATCTTGTAGCTCTTAAGGCAACTTTCCTCGAACATTTTAAAGAAAGCATCAAGGCTTGGCATGCGGAGATCAGGGTGGTTATCAGAGTTAAAGCTAAAAAGAAGTTTCACCTCCCCTCTATCTGAGGAAGCTATATCAATAGTAGAAGAAGACGTCTCCTGAGAAGTAACAAGCTCAGATGCTTTTCCATTCTTTAACGTGATAGTTCCCTTCCCTTTTCCTTTGTCGTCATTATGTACTGAATTCTGAGCTGCTAAGGATTCAGCATCATTTGCTTGCAAACTGGAATTGCCCCTCACTGAAGAATCACCAGGACTTTTTGGATATTGATGAGCTACACCAGACCAAGGCAACCACATATAGGAGCTAATGAGTATGAGGTGAAGGTTTAGGGAACACTCCAAATCAATAAATTACAAGTAGAAGTCAGATCAAGTAAAAAGTCCTAGTGCGGCCAATGGAAAAGCAAGCATAGACTACAGCAAATCCACTAGCATGTTATTAAAATAAAAATAAAAATAAAGGAATCTGAAGTCACCACTTCAGTCCATCTGTTGTGTTGTGACAGGTTGATCTAGAAGTGAATACCTCAAAGAGAGCTAAAAAATATTTACAAGGCCTTACATGTCAGAATGTTAATCGGGTTAGCTAAAGCTGTTTAAATTCTCATTAAGGAATATTTTGAACTTGTAGTAATTGCATAATGGTCCTTATTACAAGGGATATCTATATTAGTAGCATAGGGTTCGGGAAAGGCTGGTTCTTATCCTTAATTGAGCCTGGAACAAGAACTGGCATATCTTACATGATACTAAACAGTTAAATGTTCTGTTATCTAAAATTGCATATTTTAATGTACGTGGATTCTCCAAATTCTCATAAATATACTTCAACTTTGAGACAACAGGTTACTAGTGCCATCTGACAAAGATATACCTTTGTTTCCGGCAGGGATCGGATGGTCAGGCGGGATCACGGCAATAGGAACCTCAAATTCTTGCAGGTCTTCATCAGCTTCTTTATCTTTAGGCCTGGCTGAAGAAATAGCCTCAGTATTTTGCTGCACTTCAATACCTGGTTCAATCTTTGGCTCTTTAAAACAGATCAAATTCTTTGATCTCTCACTAGCAGGCCGTTTATCTCTGCTGTATGTCAAAGTTGAAGCTTGCTCAGCATTCTCTTGGCCAGCACTAATTTTACGTGCACGAGTTGAAGCTCTAGTTTCTCTACGATTTACCAGAGACAACTCATGTTCATCTCTTTCAGACCTAGAAGGAAGTTGAGGCAAAGTGGACTCGGTCATTTCCCCTCCATTATCACGCAGTGGTGTTACTGGCTCTGCCTCCCCTCTATTATCAAGCTGTTGTGATACGGGATCTGCTCTTCCACTATTATCAATATGTGGACATACTGCCTCCTCTCTCCTCTCCCTAAGGTGTGCTTCAGGAGAAGCATCAGCTTCTACCTTTGGTTTCTTGAGTGGCGTCTCACTAGGACCATCAGAACCAAGCATTGATGACGAAGGGTTTTCACTTTGCTTTCTTAGTCTCTTTCTACATTGCTCAGGATCATCACCAGCCGCAGAATCCTGCCCTTTACCATCAGCAGCCTGACACAATTGGTTGAATATTAGAAGTCCAATATCATAGACAAGGAAACTTGTTTGTCAAAATATCCTAAAATCTTCTATCAAATGAAAAGAGAAACAACCAAATTAACAAGAAAGACAATTAAATCATGACAATTCTTTCAACAATGTTATTTTATTTAATCAAAAAACATATCAACATTTTTACCTTTGCCTCCTGTTCCTCAAGTATGCTATCAATTAGAACTTGATAGTTATTTTCTTCGATGTATTCCCAGTTGTTATCATATACTTCAAGAAGCTTCTTCAAAACAGGTGCTGCATCTCTGCTGGAAACCCAATGTTCTTCACAGCCCCTAAGGCAGCTTTTACTCTTGGAGGGGGAGGCATTTTTAAATCTGAGTAATGAAAACCTACTAAACCAGAAAATAATTCATTAGGAACAGAAATGACTAACCTTTCACAGTAATTGCGCTACTTCCACGTCAACAACAAGAACAAAAAAAGAACTAATAAACAAAAAAAAAACACTGTGACCTGTGCAAGTTTATAAAAAAGAAAATCTCCTTCATGTTTACTGATTATTTGATGTGCATGAGGAATTTTCACGTCTTTTGCAGCAGAATAGTGTAAACATGAGTGCAAGAACGAGTGGAGATCCCCCCCCCCCCCCTTTTTTTTTAGAACAGTGTGAAAAAACCATCCACTATGATTTTTTTAGCAAAAAAGAGGTGCAAATACATAGGCAATTGAAATCAACAGATATTTAAAGTATATATACCTCTTTCAGAATAAAAAGGAAAGGATGACAATTTCAACCTTTGAAGTTGAATAATACAAGTGAATGCATCTTAACTTGCCAAGATAGAGAAAGGAAAATAACTCAAAATGCATAGAGATAGTTAACATAACATAAATTAGAGAAAAGAGCAGCATCAAGGAAAATCATGTAGAAATCAAAGAATACGATGTGAAATACATTTAAAAAAACAACAGTTTCCACACACACACCAAAAAACAAATTTGGGGGTGGTTGTGGTGGGGGGGTGTGTGGTGAGTTTTTTTTGTTTTTTGGTGTGTGTGTGTGGGGTGGGGTGGGGTTGGGGGCGCGGGGGGGGGGGGGGGGGGGGGGGGGGGGGGGGGGGGGGGGGGCAGAACAAAAGGAAGGTGAACTGAGAGAAGTGGAAGGTGAACTGAGAGAAATGGATGAAGGTAGAGAGATCATTCTAGGGTCTTCAGAATCTTCTTGTTTCCTTATTGAAGTATAAAGTACCCCAAAAAAAAAATAGAAAAGTTAAGAACTGATAGGAATGCAAAAGGACAGAGAGGTCACCCTAGGGTTTCAGAATCCCCTTCGTCACTTCAACAATTTCAAACAATTCGAAAAATGAAATGAAAGTGCATAAACAACAGACTGAACAAGAATGTCCCAAGTTTGAACTCAAAAATCTGATGACTTTAGTGTTTACTGCTAGTAAAAAAGTGTGTGCATGTTGTGTCTGTGAGAGAGATGGAGAGAGATGAGTAAAATGCACAAAGATGACAAAAAAAGAATAGGCGAAAGAACAGTATCTAAGTAAAATCGCAGAAAAAATAATATTTTCATTCGAAGCTGGACGACAACAAGCAAATGTTAGTGACACACCTTCATTCGAGCCTAAACCCCCCCAAATAAACAAAATAATACTGAGAACTGAAAGAAATGTAGATATAAGAAGAGACTACCTAAGGGCTTTAGACTCCTCTTGGATTCTTCAGAGATCTCGAGCGACCTGAAGCGCGAGATCGAAGTAAACCACGGACCAGACCAGAAATCGCCCGGAAAAACCCTAGCTCGAGCTCGAAAGCCCCGCTCTAAGCCCGATCGAGCGAGGGTATCGACAGCATTTTCGATCGAATGTCGAGATTCAAGAAGAATCAAATGCTAGCGTTAGGGTTTATGATGATCCAAGAACCCCATTTTTTCCGTCGTCGCTCTCGCTCTCTTGCAGACTGCTTGTCCTTTCTTCTTCTCGGAAGAAAAATAGAACTGTTTCCGTTCTAATGCTCCGCGGACCGTTTTACGTAAAGCCGCTCCGCCACTAAGAAACCGGACTTTTTAATCTTCTCAGTCTGATGGTGATCGGACGGTTGTTCAACATCAGCAATTGCAGCCGTTCGGGTGGCGGCAGTTTACTGTGGAAGTTCTTGAGGGGAACCTGAACACAAGTACGGAAAAGTAATCGGGTTCATATGGAATCAAACTCTGAACCCGAACCCGACATTAGCATCTTTTTGGTCTAATATTCAAATCGAGCAATTCTTAAAAAAAGTGGGGAAAAATTAAGGAAAAGCCGAATTTGTGATGTAAAAGCTGGCTGATTTCAGTTTAAAAAAATTTTACTTTGGTTAAGAGCATTGAAGAACATTGAACTATCAGCAATAATTATGATAACATAAACATTGAAAAAAAAAAAAAAAACTAGGTTTGATTTTGATTTTTTGAGTTTGGGGTCATGACACGCTGATTTCCAAATTTAATTATATAAACCTTATATAAATATAAAAACAAAGATATTATTACATTAAGAATATTATGAACTTATCCAAAAAAGAAACAAACTATGAGAAATATAATTGTTAAAAGTATCCTACAAAGCTTCTTCAAGTTACCTCAACACAGAAACATATTTTATTTTCTGCTTAATTTGTTCACCTGTATTTTTCAAAATGTTACAACAGAGTAATATACTGATATTTTTCTTGAAATAGCAGTGTATTAAGAACAAACTTGACTCATTAAAAAAAAATACATATAAACAACAATAACAATTGAATGCCAAAGTAAAAGATACATCATCTCACATGAGAAGTATACCCCAGAAAGACAAATACCAGAAATAAAGAAGAGTTCAAGCAAGATGCAGATGAGGGGGGGAAAATATAAAATAAACATGAAAGATTTGGAAGTCACCTTTTTGAACAGATCTATTGCCTTGCTTTGTTGTGAATTGTCTTGCTCTGAATTTTTATCGCTTAATAATATCGTGAGAGGACAGCCAACATCCCACCATCCTGAAGGACTCGGGGCACCATCCCAAAAGAGTAGCCTACGTGGGACTATCTGCTCGACCGAAATTCCAACAATCCCCCCTCGAACAAAGAGCCTCCCATGCAAGCTCAACTATCTTCACACTAGAAGATCAAATGCTCCATCGAGATCCAACTCTTCACTGCGTGGGAGGAGCACCACTGTCAAATTTCTCAAGAGCCCGAGCTTTACATGGGCCTATGCACCTTTTTGCGCCAGTGGGGTGGCCAGGCTCATTGCGCCTTTGCGCCATTGGGGGCTCTACATCGTCGAACATCACCCACACACACGACTAAGTTCGGGGCATGGCTCTGATACCACTTGAAGGACTTGAGGCACCATCCCAAAAGACTAGCCTATGTGAGACTATTTGTTCGACCCAAATCCCAACACATCTTTCAGTGAGAGTCGAAGGGCCTGCATCGCCTGTGTTCGGACCTCCATGAAAACCAGCTAGGAATTAAGGCATCAATACTCGTCCAAGACTATTTTGCAAATGACTTGCTTTACAATTTTCAGAATGCAATAAAGGATCTGGAATCAGCACGATCATTGGTAACTTTCTCAAGAAACTTGAGACCCCAACCACCAGTTTCTGCATCTTTCTCGCCAGAACTTGGTTTATAATAGCAGCCAGCTCGAGATTTGGTCGAAAACTAGTCTCAGCATGGTTCATCAATTTTGATTCATCGGAATCACTGGACTTTCTAAGAGCATGAATCTGCAAAGAAGTCTCAGGTTGAAAGGCTGGTTCACCAATTTTGCATGTAGCTTTGTGCTTGAACGAATGATCTGAACTAAACATTTTCGACACCCTCTTAGACGAACATTTATTCTTGCCTGAACAGTCTTCAACGCCAAATAAAACAAACTAGGTCTCCAGTGGTTAAGAATTAGAGAACTAGATACTTTCATCTTGCTGACAAATGTTACAGCTTTATTATCTGTCATTGAACGAAAGAAGTACAAGTAGTCCAAGGCTGTGTCAACAGAAGTTCCAACCTTATGAAGATTTGCCACATATACCTTTCCCCTATCATCATCATCTTTGAATAATTCTTCCAGACACAATAAAGAAGTCCTTTGGAGATGGCAAGACGAGGAGGGGAGTTCGATTGATATGAGCTAGTCGAGTTCGCGCTTGAGCAAGACACAAGTAATCTTTCAGATACCTTCAAATCAAATATACACCGTGTTGAGGGACTAACCATTGCGTCCCCAGACCCAGATACCGCAGAGGCAAATTCTATAAAGAGTTCACCGAGATCACTGGCACTTCTTGCCCTTCTGCAGTATCTCAGATTTCAATGAATACATCTGAAGAAGTCAGGTTAATGGGGATGTTAACTAAGGATAGTGTCCCACAAAAATGAATGTGAGTGTTGGATACTCTTATGTCAAAAGTTCTTATTGACATTAAGACGTCTGATATAATATGGAATGCCTATATCGTTCCAAAATGGAAGTCTTAACATCCAAAATCAAAGGATGCATCTTACCCATGTCATCAAACTCCACCTTTGGCTCTGATGCCTTGTCCCCAAACTGATCATCTTCCTCTTTCATCTTCTAATATCCGACCCATCTCTTCGTCCTGACGGGGAACAAATAACACAATGCTGCATACAAATCTTCTCGCCCTCTTTCACCTCATCCTGAAATTGCAAGGTTATACAGAAACTTAGCGTAATCCATGATATACCAACACAAAATAGTCTATTGCAAGCTTCAACCTCCAACTAGAGAAGGTAGACGAATGTGTATTGCTAACAGGGGTGCTACCGAAATCATAATAAAAGAAAGGTCCATTCATTTAGAGTGCATTCTTAGTTTGGGACCATAGGTTAAAACTATATGGTACCATTCGTGAACAGTAAAACAGTAGGTATAACCGTATTAAGACCACTTCACCACAACCAGCTAATAACTGATATTGGCATAAGGTTCTTGTGCTATTTAAGTTCTGCAGCATTCTTAAAAGTATAAGTGTGGGCGTAAAGCCAAGAAGTGACTTCATATTTGCCGAACACTAAAATCCTCTTATACTAGAACGACGTTTTATCCCTCCACCGTATTGTAAATTTGCCGTGTTTCGCAAGGACATAACTTAAGAAAGGTACAGTAAATTTACAGCACAAAAGCATTCAAAAATAATCAAAATTACTAGAAGCCTGCCTGATTGAAGAATAAATGATATGGTTTTATATGAAATAGAGGACGATAAATGCAAATGGCCATTTGTTTTTCAATCTAACTTGACCTTGTGCATTCCTGTGTGTTTTTCACCTCTGTCTACACATTTATCTAAAAACAAATTTCTAAACACGATTTCCATACAAAAAAGTAAACAAGCAGAATCTAAACACGATGAGCTCTAAAGTTCCAAGGATGATAGAAATAATGCTAGCAAATGATACATGTAGCTGTTGAGACATTTCAGGATGCATAATGTATAATACTGCGATACGTGCTTGAAATACCAAAAGAACATTGTTGTGTAGTAAGAGCATGAACAATAAGACATCAAAAGGAAAGAAAGAAAAATGCAGGTTCAAACAAACAACTGCTACAACAATCATCAGTCAATTGACAAATAAGACAAGTTGGTCCAAATTCAATTGCCAGATTTCTAATGTGGCAGCCCCCACACAATATTTTGTCCCCCAGTTTGATGACCCACAACAAAGAACAAAGAATTCTTCTTCTCTTACATCAATTTGAACTTTTTGCAATAAATATAGCAAAAACAGAGCAAATTGATGCTAAAAATTGCAACATTTTCCTGTAAAAGAAAATTGTATTCCTCACCTTGCTTGCCAAATCCCAGAGCTACCCAAAAGCTGAACCCAACTGATCCTCTGAAAGCTCAACTGGGACCCACCAAATCTCTTCATCATCTCCTCTTCATCTCATCACCAACACAGAGAGAGAGAACGAAATCAGAGGTGTTGGATTATGCTTAACAGGAATCATTCTGACAACTATTCAAGATCACTGAAATATCAACAATCTAATTGATCAGGTCGGCAAATATCAGGTGGGAGGTTTTCCGTTCAGGAGAACGTTCCTTAATTTAAGAATCACCTTTCAATTTCCTTCCTTGATTAAACACCAATTAGACTGAATCTAAATCAGTCTCAATATACTGAATATCAGTATATCCCCTATATAAAGAAATTAATTCACTTATACAGTACTTGGAGTGAGGTACGCTTAGAGCAAATCTCCTTAAGACAATTACGTCCCCCGCACCGGTGCTAACGGGTTACTGGACGCTGGTCTCCCAAGATACAACACTCCTTCACGGTATTTGGATAGCACTACCAAATCACCGTACGGTCGAACCGTAGTCAACCAGTACCTTCACAGGATCGTTGAAGCAGCGGGACAAAGACAAATTTCGGGTGAATATTTGTCTTTACTTTGGAGGAGCACCCACTGTAGAGGAAGAAGGAAGGTTGAAGAATATTCTTCTTCGGAAGTCCCAGATCCAGACAACAATTCTATAAAAGAATCTGTTAAATTTTCTGAGCCTCTTTCAGAACGAATTTTGCAGAATCTCCTTTGAAAGTCGCTTCGAAAACCGAGTTACTGATTTCCCACTTCCCTTTTGGAAGTCACTTCAGAACTCCGCTTCCCAGTTCAAAACGCAGAAACTCGCTTCCCAGTTCAGAACGTAGAGAGAGAGAGTTATTCTGATTTTGTGTTGTTGTTGTGTTACAATTGAGAGATCGGAGCGCTATTATAGCGCTCCAGGAGGGACCAACGGGTCTGAACCCAACGAAAGGTTGCAACGGTTCGAGACCGAACCGTTGCAATGGTTCGACCCAACAGTCGCAACGACGTGGAGCGGGTCCGTTGACGGGTGGTTTGAATCCGGAGCGGAGCGGGTCTGGTTCGGGTATGCTTGCAACCCATACCCGTGAGACCTGATTCAAAAAGAACCAGGCCGCGTAGGGAACCCGAACCCAGACCCAGACCCGAGGCCGAGCCCGAGCTCGGCCCGGCGCCGGCGCGCGCGCACATGTGCGGGCATAGTTCCCTCTCAATCGCGCGCGAAAACTACAAGTATCCAAAGGGCACGCCCTTTGTTCTCAATTTTCTCTATTTAAACACTACGAACTTCCATCCCATGGATAATGTTGGACTAAATGCTTTTAGCTACCTTTAGTCTCATTTTGACCTTAAATTAGGCAATCTTTAAACTTGAATATCTCATTCATTCGAAGTCGGAATTGAACATGTGAATATACCACGTTCATCCCAATGGAAGGAGAACACACTCCAACCATCATCCAATTGATTCGATCAACGGATCTCGCCGTAATTCAATTCAAAGATTCACATATATATTCTTCATATTCCAACAAGAGGAAGGGTGAGGTGACTCTCTATCCTTCCCTGTTAGGGGTGAGCAGAGTTCGGTTATAACCGAAATAACCGACCAAAAACCGAAACCCGAACCCGAACCGAACCGAACCGCTCTAATTCGGTCGGGTTTCGATTTTGTGTTCCAAAACCCGAATAGACCGAACCGAACCGAATTTCTCACCCTATATATTAACCTACTCAAATTCAATTTAGTGAATCATATAGTTCATAATAAAAATTGGTGGAAGCTTATCTCATTAGTTTTAGTAATACCATCTTTTTTATGTTGAATATGTGAAAGCAATATAAGTACACCATCACAATTGAGAATAATATTTATATTAATATAGTTTCTTTTTTCATTCTTATCATTAAAAGTTAGTAATAATTATATGAGTTTTGATATAAGAGCTCAAATACGGTGTAAAAGTTTTAGAATATGAAATTTTCAATTCATATTAAGCTTAGAATCTTTTTCTTATTTCTAATTTGGGTAGTGTATTTGAGATTATAATATTAAAGGATGATAATATAATGGTAATTAAAAAATGTAAGAAATGATTGCATATATTGACCTAACCGAAAAAACCGAAAAACCGAACCGAACTGAGTCGATTCGGTTCGGTTCGGTTACCAAGTCTAATCGGTTCGGTTCGGTTTTGCAAAAATTAGCAAAAACTGAACCGAACCGACCGATGCTCACCCCTATTCCCTGTTTCCTTCACTCTATTTTTAGTGCTCTCTTGTGGTTGTGGGTATGAAATCCTCGTCTGTTGTCTCATAAACTTTGTTCAAAATGAGAGTTGAAGAGAACCCAACAAAAACAAATCCCAAGGCCTTTTGCCTATTTTGGACCGAAGAAAGCAACAAAAACACCCGTGTGCCAACTTCTCGTAGAGATGAAATTTTTGAGGACTTGGTCTGAATTGTTCCAGTAAAACAGTTTGATATTTGTTTGTTAATCTTGGAAGAGAACGAAATTGGGCTGTGCATGAACAATGAAAATAATAATAATGAAAATGAAAATTTATAATCACAAGAAAAGCTATGCTTCTCGTATAGTGAGAAGTTGTTTCATCTTATGATCAAGGTGAACCTAGGTCTATAACTATAGTAGGTGGTTGGCTTGCATCTTACTGTAATTAGCACGAGATTATGGTTATGAGTCTTACATTTTCTGTTATATTTTATAGGCTTATTTTCTAAATACTCTCTCAGACTTTTCTGATTTTCCCATGAAACCTCCATAACTTTCAAAATCTAAGAATAATCCCTCTCAACTACAAAATTCTTCAAAAAAAAAAAAAAAAAAAAAACTTCCTTAACTCTCCGTTCATTATCCGTGTTGGTGCTCATGTGACTTTTCCGTGTCTATTTTATAATAAAATTATTTTTAATTCATCATGTATTTTGCACGTGTTTTTTTTTTTTTGAGTGGAGGGACGAAGAAAGTCATTTTTATCTTACAATTAACGTAGTTATGTGCTAAAGCTAGAAACTGATTGTTGAAGGGTGTATTTTGAGATTTTAAAAGTTGAGGGGAGTTTTTTGTAAAAAAATTTAAATTTAACGTTTAATGTTTAATGTTGTTATTTTGTAAATAAATAGAGAAAATAAAATCTTAATCAATCATTTCCAAAATTTACAAGTACACTTTTAGTCACATCATATTGATGCCATTCGTTTTATTTAACATTGAGGGTTACATCTCTTGCTGAATGGGATGGAAAATGAGGAAAAATGACTGTAAAAAACTCTTGCTTTGCAAAGCGGATCATGTCCAAGACTCAAGTGTGTAATTGTATTTGAAGGAATTCACACCACTGATACGTTGAAGAATATCAGAGGGATCAAAAATGTCTTCTTCCTTCACCATGACCTGCAACTAAATTAAAGGGTTCAACAGTTAGTTCTCAGGATTGCCACAGTGAGTGATTATATTTAGCTAAAAATTATATTCGTGACTCTTATGTTAGGTACCAGAATGCTGATGGTTTGTATTTCGTTTGTGAAAAATTCTTTTCATAGTTTGCAAGAAATGGGATTATAGAATTTACTTGTTCATCGTCATCATACTCCACATGGCTGGAGCTCGGCCTCGCAGTCTCCCCGGACTCCTCATTCTTCGCAAATCTCCCTCGCACGCGTGGCCGTCTCTCTGCCAGTGTCTTTCTGCACGCATACTGCGAATTTCTCATGAACGTGTTCGAGAGAAATAGGTCAACTGGATTTTTACCTTGATCTTTTTACTGAAGTTTCTCTCATTCCTCTTCTTCATGTACCTGTGGATCTTCTCCTTCCTCTCTTCTGCAGAGAGGCGGCCTACTTTGAACGTCGAGTCATCCGGCGACGGCGTCTCCGTGGCTGGCCTTGGGCTGCTGCACGTGCGCACCAGATGCTGCTGCTGCCGCCTACCATCTCCAAACACCTTCTCACATGTCAAAAATGCAAAATTCAGGCATCAAGGGAAGCTATACGATGAAGTGCAAGCGTAATTTCTCCCACATTTCCCCCTCAATTATCCTCTTACCTGCTTAAACTTGTTAGTAACCATGTTAATAGATTGAAAAATTGTTTTCTGCAATCTCTGTTTTCATATTCATTGAGATTCTTGAAACTGAAGTGTTAACCATAAGTCTGTCTACCTGTGAGTCAGCTGGATTGGTGTTGTAAACATGCTGCAATTGCTCCATCCCGCGCTGTATTCTGTTCTGATACTCTGCCACCTCCCGCAGCCCCATTCTGGGCTCCACGGGCACCACCATCGCCCGAAAGTACCCTCGCCGCCGCCTCCATCCATGGCCTGCTGGTACGTCAGCCGGCCCATCACTGGATCCATGAACGAGCACGAAGACGTCGTGCCAGCTGGCATCAGGCACTCGTCAGCGTACCCTGGCAGCGGCATTGCGCCTACCGAGTGGGCTGCCGTCGAGAATCCATCGAACCGGTCTTGCTGGATCACTTGCAATGTGGGCGCAGGACAGCCGTTGCTGCCGGTGCTGATGGCTTGCATCAGCTCGTCCGGATCAGGATCGGGATCGGGAGGTGAGAATCGAGGAGGGATGATAGTGTGTCGGGGTCCATCGACAAGGCGGCGGACACGAAGGAGGCGTCCTCGTACGAGCGCGAGGGAACCGATGGGTCGGTGGCAATGGCGGCCGGAATGGAAGACGAGACGTTGTCAGAGGTGCTGAGGACGGCCTCGGAGAATAGGTCGGCCGCGTGGTCGGCCGAGAAGTCGAGGAGCTGGGAGGCAATGGGACTGGAGGTGGGGAGTGCTCCCCCCTGCAGTTTGAGGATGAAACAGTGAGTTAAAAGTATGATGTATGTCAGTATGTGTATATATACACGTAGCTCAAACAGTAGAATTTTGTGTACAGTTAAAATGGTCAACGTTTGGAGTGATCCTTACCCTGTTTTCACAGGGGTTGACTTGGGACTTGTTTCGGTCAATTGTTGGGTTGACTTGACTTTTTAGGGGTGGTGTCCTAGAGGGGGAAAGTGATTGTAGAGCTTTTGATGGAAAATTTGATGATTGTTAACCCAAAAAAAAAAAATAGTGAAAGTGAACCTCCTCAAGTTTTATATCCTTTGGAGTGCTCTATATATAATTGTTCAAAAAAAAAGAAAAAACTTCTATACTTCAATATTGGATAAAAAAGACAAAAAAACAATTCGAGAAGTAAATAATACTCTTCTCAGCAATCAAACCGAATCAATCAATTAAACATATTATATTTTTTATGTATCCCTGCATTAATATTTATAACTTATTTTATGGGTAAAATTATCAAGAACCGTAAAAGCAGAGTATATACTTTATACCTTATTTTATGTTAATTTTTTTTGAATAATGTTAAGATAAAATCTCAACTTTCTAGCCTAAAGTGGAAATCACTCCTTCTATCCAATCATAAACTTCAACTTTATACCTAAAAGTGCCATCAATAATTAATGTAAAACTTTTCATAGAATCTTCTGTTAAGTGTTAGATTTAGATTTTTAGATTGGAACAATTATCAGATGAGAAGAGAAGTAAAACTACTTGGCATTATTCTCAAAAATAATAGAAGAAGAAAAGAGATTAAAACTTAATTAGCATGAGCATCAATAAAAGATTCATTGATTCTGCACAGTAACTTTAATTTTTTGGGTAATAAAAAATATGCATTGAAACTATAGAAAGACCTAAATAATTTAATAATTTGACAATATTTTTTAGTAATATGCAACTAAACAGAGAAAAAGCTTTGATCATTAATAAATTTTTATTGAGGGAAAACAAAAAAATGAGAGTTATCCACCTTAATCATTCATAGAAGTATCTCAATCGCAACTTTAAAACCTTATGAAACGATACACTTTTTCTTAATTTATCTTCTTTTTTTTTTTATTAATTCAACTCCAAATATTTTCATTCATAAAATTCAAGGGTTAAAGATGATTTCTTCCTCTCTGTTTTCCTCCTACTAACAGAAATGATCTCCATAGTTTTCTTTTCTCCCTTTGAAGGGAAAGTGTGTGCTGATGTGTTGACACTTTCATTTCGGCTAATCACAAACAGGATATATGACATAAAGAAAAAAAAAATGGTAGTGCTTGAAGAGTGGATATTTTGCCCTAAAAACACAGTGATATAAACTTATTTTCTGGCAAGTTATCGATATGTATAATATTCAGGGGCGAGAACCACAATCCATACTCTTGAGTTAATTTGTGTTTGAAAAATATCACTGAGAATTTGACTACTAATCATTTTGGTCTTCGGAAGGGGAATTGTTGGGTATTCTGCTTAACAAGAATCAATCTGACAACTAATCAAGATCACTGAGATATCAACAATCTAAGTGGCCAGGTCGGCAAATATCAGGTGGGAGGTTTTCCGTTCAATAGAACGTTCCTTAATTTAAGAACCACCTTTCAATTTCCTTCCTTGGTTTAAGCACCAATTAGACTGAATCCAAGTCAGTCTCGATATACTGTAAAGTATATCCCCTGTATAAAGGACTTAGTCCACTTATACAGTATCACTTAGACTGAATCTAAGTCAATCTCGATATACTATAGAGTATATCCCCTGTATAAAGGACTTAATCCACTTATACAGTATTTAGAGTGAGGTACGCTTATAGCGAATCTCCTTAAGACAATTACGTCCCCCGCACCGGTGCTAACGGGATAATGGACGCTGGTCTCCCAAGATACAACACTCTTTCACGGTATTTGGATAGCACTACCAAATCACCGTACGGTCGAACCGTAGTCAACCAGTACCTTCACAGGATCGTTGAAGCAGCGGTACAAGGACAAATTTCAAACGAATATTTGCCTTTACTCTTCTGGAGGAGCACCCACTGTTGAGGACGATGGAAGGTAGAAGAATATCTTTCTTCAGAAGTACCAGATTCAGACAACAATTCTTATAAAAGAATATGTTGAATTTTCTGATTCCTCTTTCAGAACAATTTTGCAGAATCTCCGTTGGAAGTCGCTTCGGAAACCGAGTTACGGATTTCCCACTTCCCTATTTGGAAGTCACTTCAGAACTCTACTTCCCAGTTCTGAACGCAGAAAATTGAAGTTTAGAACTCAGAGAGAGAGAAGAGAAGTTGTTGTTGTCTTGGTGTCTTTCAATTGAGAGTCAGGAGGGCTTTATATAGCCTGCAGGAGGGGCCAAAGGGTTCAAACCCAATGAAAGGTTGCACCCTTTCGACCCAGCAGTCGTGTCTGTTGGCTGCCCAAAAGATGCACCCAACAGTCACAACTGTTGGCAGTCCAACAGTTGCAACTGTTGGTATTCCAACAGTCTTGGAGCGGGTTGGTTCGGATCCGGATACCCATACCCGCACGTGCGGGCATAGATCCCTCCCAATCGCGCGCGAAAACTCCAAGTACCCAAAAGGCACGCCCTTTGTTCTCAATTTTCTCTATATATACACCACAAACTTCCATCCCACGGCCAATGTGGGACTAAATGCTTTAAGCTACCTTTAGTCCCGTTTTGGCTTTGAATTAGGCAATCTTTGTACTTGAATATCTCATTCATTCGAAGTCGGAATTGAACATGTGAATATACCACGTTCATCACAATGGAAGGAGAACACACTCCATCCATCATCCAGTTGATTCGATCAACGGATCTCGCCATAATTCATCTCGAAGATTCGCCTTTCATATTCTTCAATTCCAACAATCCCCCACAATGAATGAAGAATTCAAGGAAATGACACACAAAGAGACTGACTCTATTGTGAAAGGTACTTGAGAAAAGAAACTGCATAAGGATAGGTGAACTAGGTCTTGAACCTTCCATAGTGAAAGCTTTATCGGACTTACTGGCTAATCAGTGAACTAGGTCTTGAACTGTTAGCCGTTAGTGTAAGTCAAGTCAACAAGCTTCACACAGTGACTTTCCAAATCAACTTTGGTTCTCAATTAAAAACACACCAACAGAGAATTAACTCTCTATCTCGCTCTCTCTATTTAAAGTTCTGAACTGTTCTTCCAACGTTCTGAACTGCGCTTCCAGCCTGAAGTGGGAATCCGCGATTTCCAGCGTAAATTGGGAATCCGAAGCGACTTCCTAAAGGAGATTCTGCCAAATTCTTCAACCTTCCTACATCCTTAACAGTGGGTGTTCCTCCAAAAGAGTAAGACAAATATTCATTTGAAATTTGTCATTATACCGCTGCTTTGCTAATCCTGTGTAGGTACTGGTTGACTATGGAGCAACCTGAAGGATTTATAGTCAAGAACCAATGGTTCTTAAATTAAGGAACGTTCTATTGAACGGAAAACCTCCCACCTGATATTTGCCGACCTGGCCAATTAGATTGTTGATATCTCAGTGATCTTGATTAGTTGTCAGATTGATTCTTTTTAAGCAGAATACCCAACAATCTTAAGACAATTACATCCCCCGCACCGGTGCTAACGGGATAATGGACGCTGGTCTCCCAAGATACAACACTATTTCACGGTATTTGGATAGCACTACCAAATCACCGTACGGTCGAACCGTAGTCAACCAGTACCTTCACAGGATCGTTGAAGCAGCGGTACAAGGACAAATTTCAAACGAATATTTGCCTTTACTCTTCTGGAGGAGCACCCACTGTTGAGGACGATGGAAGGTAGAAGAATATCTTTCTTCAGAAGTACCAGATTCAGACAACAATTCTTATAAAAGAATATGTTAAATTTTCTGATTCCTCTTTCAGAACAATTTTGCAGAATCTCCGTTGGAAGTCGCTTCGGAAACCGAGTTACGGATTTCCCACTTCCCTATTTGGAAGTCACTTCAGAACTCTACTTCCCAGTTCTGAACGCAGAAAATTGAAGTTCAGAACTCAGAGAGAGAGAAGAGAAGCTGTTGTTGTCTTTCAATTGAGAGTCAGGAGGGCTTTATATAGCCTGCAGGAGGGGCCAAAGGGTTCAAACCCAATGAAAGGTTGCACCCTTTCGACCCAGCAGTCGTGTCTGTTGGCTGCCCAAAAGATGCACCCAACAGTCACAACTGTTGGTATTCCAACAGTCTTGGAGCGGGTTGGTTCGGATCCGGATACCCATACCCGCAGACCCGATTCAAAAAGAACCAGGCCGGGTAGGGAACCCGAACCCAGGCCCAGGCCCAGGCCCAGGCCAGCCGGCCGCCGCCGCCAGCGGCGCGCGCGCGCGTGCGGGCATAGATCCCTCCCAATCGTTCGCGAAAACTCCAAGTACCCAAAGGGCACGCCATTTGTTTTCAATTTTCTTTATTTATACACCACAAACTTCCATCCCACGGTCAATGTGGGACTAAATGTTTTAAGCTACCTTTAGTCCCGTTTTGGCTTTGAATTAGACAATTTTTGGACTTGAATATCTCATTCATTCGAAGTCGGAATTGAACATGTGAATATACCACGTTCATCACCAATGGAAGGAGAACACACTCCAACCATCATCCAGTTGATTCGATCAACGGATCTCGTCATAATTCATCTCGAAGATTCGCCTTTCATATTCTTCAATTCCAACAGAAAGTGCTCGCACAATTAGAAATATGTGTCATGTTTTGTGATAAACACTGAGTTCGTGTCTCGTTAAAAAGAATTTAACGAAACATTTTCCAAAATAAAGAATGACAAGCAATAACAAAATGATTTTTTTTTAATTCGTCACGGAATCAAGAAACAAGTTTTAATTAAAAAGAACAAGAAATGTGAGAAGATTAATCATTTGAGAATGTTGTTGTAATTAATTAGCAATTTTTATTTCATGCTAATAAAACTGACCATGCTTTTCTGAAAAACATACAAAAAGAAAAAAGAATCTCAATCAATATCCATGCAAAATTTGTTTTGAAGAAAATAAAAATAAAAGAAAATCACATAGAAATGAAAAGATTATAGTTTCAAATTAAGAGAAGCTTCAAAATGAGATTAATCAAAAAGCAACGGAAATGAGAGAAGAAAAGATTCTTACCATTGCAAGCTGTTCTTGTTCTTGTTCCAGAGAATTAACCACATCCTGCAACATCTCTCTCCTCCTTCTAAACACTAATCCTTAGCTTTCTAATTCTAATTATATACCCCAAAAAACCCTCAAAAATTAACATAAAAAATCCTAATTCTCTTCAAAATAATAATAATAATAATAATAATAAAGAAGAGATATTAAAAAGAGAAAAGACGAGAGACTCAAGAGAACCTCAAAGAGGGAGTTTTGTCAAGGTGGTGGGTTTCTATTTATATTTATACTCCCCCACAAGTTTTGGAGAGATGATAAAATGGATGCGTTTTAACGGCCGTTTGCCCGCCGTCAGGCCACGCGGGTGACGGGGAGGGCTGTGAGGCTCAGGGTCCTCGCGGGTCCCCCGGGGTCTGTACCGTCTGCCTCGTCGGATCGGTGGGCCCCATCTGCGGATGCACTGTTGGGTCTTTTCTTTTCTTGAAATGTAGGGCCTGTTTTTTTCGTTGCAAAACTCGCAAGTCGTAAGTTGTAAAATGAGAATGAAAAAAGTGAACTGTAGCAAAGAAAATATATTGTGTTTTACGGTGTTTGGTTGATAAAGTGAAGTGTAAATGGAAAAGTATATTGTGTTTTACGGTGTTTGATTGATAAAGTAAAAGTATAAATGGTAAAGTATATTGTGTTTTACGGTGTTTGGTTGGTAACATAAAAATGTAAGTGAAAAAGTTGACCACAAAATTAACTGTAGCAGTGATTTAAATATTATAAATACTATTAAATTAAATCTACTATTGCAAATTAAATTGTATTAATAAATTTGAGATAAAAAATTAATAATCTTAATATTTTATTTATAACAATAATATTAATAAAATATTAGTATAAATAATAAAATATTACTAAATATTAACTAAATAAATAATATAAAATTTTAAGAAAATCTAAAGAACATTAATAAAATTTAAGAATACTAATAAAATATAAATATTAAAAAATCTTAAAAAATAATAAAATATAGTTATAATATTATGATGTTAAAAATACTTGAAAATTATTATAATATAAATTTTATTATAATATTATTGTAATATTATAGAAATATAAAATTAACAAAGTAAAATATAATTATAATTTAATTATAAATTATCATTATAGTTTTATTATACTGAATTATTATTACGATATTAACATAATAAAATATTAATATAATAATAAAATATATTATGATATTAATAAAGTAATTTTTATATTAAAAAATAAATAATTAAATATATAGTAAAGTATAATATTGTTATATTAATAAAATATTAACTCTAAATAAAATAATAAAAATGGAATAAGTATTAATAAAAAAATAAAGTATTAAATAAAATATTAAATAAAAATATTAAATTAAAGTAGTAAATATTAAATATTAAAACAATATTAAAAACAATAAAAAAATTAAAGATTAAAAATATAAAATAATTAAATAATTAAATAAGAAATTGAACACTATTTAAAATATTAAATATTTAATAATATTAAATTATATTATGATTATCAAGTAACTGTTGTTAACTGTAAGGTACTACAAGTGAGAGTTACATGACCACAAAATTAACTATAGCAACTGCAAGTGGGAAAATATGAGTGTAAAAGTGAGATTTACATGACCACAAATTTAACTGTAGCAACTGCAAGTGGAAAAAGAAGAGTTGTATTTTGCAACTTGTTTTTCAGCCAAACAAACAACGGAAAATGGAAAAGAAGTTTTACGACTTGCGTTTTGCGACATTTTGCGGCAAAACAAACACGCCCGTAGTCGTTCTAGAATCTATATGGTTCTAGAAACTAGTCTGTTGTTTTGACCCCCGAAACCCGATTCGACTAGGAACCCGATCCGACAACAGGTCAAACTAATATAAATATTTGTGGAGTGCAAGCTTGACGCATTCAGCAAAGAGCACTTCCATCCGTGCCCAGGTAAAAAGCAGAGCATGATTTTTTTTGGGGGAAAAAAAAATCAACTTGCCTGGGCACAAGTTGGGGCTCCTCGTGCCTGAGCCTGTGCCTAGGCAGTATGGCTCTCGTAATTGTGGAGGATGCTTTTGTAAATTTTTAGGTGAGCCCTACTACATTACCCGAGGGGGAAAAAAAAAAACCTGCGGTGAAAATACTCTAAGAGCTAGCTTGGTGGTAGAAAAAGCTGGGTTGAAAATTAAATAAACAAACAGTCTCATTGTTTCATGTTCATACTCAAGCAATAGTCAATGTTTAAGAAAAACAATAAGCAAATAAAGTACGCAAAGTACTTCTTAAACATGATAAAAGTTGATCTTCTCTAATCAAAATTGGAGAGACAATTGTATTAATCATAACTGTATTGGCTAGCAGCTGTGTGGCCTCTATGGCTGTAGAGCATCGCGCCTCACTTGGAGACCACCGGTTCGCAGCACATTCCGGACGTATTTAGATTAATATAAGTCCAGTCATTATATTATAGTGAATCCCGGGTGTACAGTGATTAACTAGAAAAAAAATAAAAAATAATGCCCATCAAATCACAACTTTTCACACCAAAATCTCCAAATTAAAGTCACTTGTTATAAGAATCCAAGCATATCAACCCCCATTCCTTGCGTCCTCACCCCCAATTGTGTCCTCAAGTTCAATTGACCCTCCAAAATAAGGGGTTCGGTTCATGTGTGTGAGCCACACACACATGCAATAAGAGGGCCAATCACGCATTGACATGTGTATTGATCCTCTTATAATATGTTATGTGGATGAGCCTCACACATATATTACAAGAGATTATAAGAGTTCCAATCCACGTGTCAACGAGTGATTGGCCCTCTTACTCTAACCCATCATGTTAACATTACACCTCGGATGGTAAAAATTTTCATAAATCCCCATTGGATTTAACTCCACTTGATCAGCATGACAATCTAAGTGCAAGCGTGAGTTTGATGGCTCGACAAGTCTCCAAGCCCCCCTGAGGGGCAGACCATATGTAAGTTCACATGGCCTGTGTTCATGCCATAATCAAGGAGCCAGAGTCTGGAAATGACGTCGAGCTCGAAGCAGAATAAGAGAGAGCTTGCATGAACGACTGAGATTGGTTGTCGGTAGTTGTGGAAATGAAGATTGAGATGAATATGAGAGCATGTATGGCGAACTCGAATGTTGATGATTTCTGGATTCTGAGAGACAAAACAGATGAGAGACGCTGTAGATCTGTTCTTGCCAATGGTCATAACAGCGACTCTAAGTAATACTTGAAAGTTGCAATTTTCAAAAGTGGAATGAATTTGTGCTCCTTGTCGTAGAACGATTAGGCTTGTTTCTGGTCTTAAATTCGAAAAGCTCTTTTGAAACTTGTACCTCGGCAACAGTTGGTCAACAAAAACCAAAAAAATGTCTGAATTTAGAGAAAATAAATGTACCATTTATTGAATAAACTTTTGTCTAATTCACATCCAAGTGGTCTATTAGCTCAGTTGGTTAGAGCGTCGTGCTAATAACGCGAAGGTCGCAGGTTCGAGACCTGCATGGGCCATTAATTTTAAATAAATATATTTCACGATTTTTTTTTTGCATATTACCCCTTGTGATTAAATGACCTTTCATCTTTGCAATTGCAGTCACTGATAAGTTGTCACTCAGATCTAAACAATTTCCATGATTTGCATCTTAGGTCCACTTAAAAGGCTTTACCAAGTTGGGTTGGTTTTGACAAAATTTAAACAACATTTTTTCGTATTTGCTCCTCTAGAAAAGCTTCGTTTATCAATTCAGCTCAAATTGAGAGATGTCCTTAACTTTTTAACATTGTTGCTACTTAACTATCTATTTACCCTTGGCTTTCCATCATAAAACGTGTGCTTACAAGCTTACATCTTAAAAGAGAAGGAAGACCACTCGGAGATGAAAGAAATTGAGTTTATTTCAGAAGACGTTTGTGTTCTTGAAAAGAGTGAAAAGTCAATTTTTGCAGGTCTTATAGCGAGTTTTCTTCGATTAGAGGAGAATTGATAGAGAACTATAATGATGGACTCGTGTTGCTGCGAGGAGACATAAATGATTTGAGGCTGATTTGATTTTGATTTGATTTAAGAAATTTTCTTCTATTTATTTTATTTTATTTTATTTAGTATCCTATTTTGAACACATGCCTGGCAAGCCTATTTAAAGGCTGCAAAACTTTTGTGTAATTCAGTAAATGATATATTAATGAAAAGTGAGAGTTTCACTCTAAATCTCTTGTGTGTGATTCTTGAGATTGGGCATGTGGTTTACTTGAATGTGAAGCTCAAATCTTATTTTCTCTTGATTTTCAATTTCTAAATTAGTTTATTTCCATTCACATCACAAACTCTAAATTCTTTCCCAAACCCCACAAACCCTATCTTCCTCCCATTCTATCCCGCGTCATATTGGCATCAGAGCAAACTCCTGATTTCTTCCATAAATCCCAAATCATAGATCTAAGATTTTCCTTCTTCTCCTTTTCTTCTTCATTTCCTTCTTCTTTTCCTTTCAAGACTTAAAAATCATTTGAAAATGGAAAAAGTCTTCTTCTTTCTTCTACTGTCAACACCCAAAACCCTAACGCTAGTCCAAATCCGCCGCCACGACTACCCTCGTTTTCAGCATGGTACTTCGCCCTCGACTTCCTCTTAACACCTACTCCTCCTCCCCCTCCTCCTCCTCCTCCTTCTCATTGAACCCATTGACAACTCAACCCTACAATCCACCCAAAACCCCTCCATGCCTCGCCGACCCGCCAACATCGCGTCGCCAGCAGCACCGACAACACCTCCTTCTTTCCTTGTTGAGCACCGACAATAGCACCGACACCACAACCATTCAGCGCGAAGCGGAGGCTGATCTGTTTCGGGTCCAATCTGGCCCCGACCTAGATCCATTCAAACTAGATCTGATCCGACCCAATCTGTAGTCAATCAGGTTTACTGCAGATCCGACCCACTTCAGGTTGAGTCCAGATTCACTTACTGCACACCTGACCCACTTCTATTGGGTTACTGCAACCCGACCCCAACCCGTTTGCAGAAAATAGACCTGTTAGTGCGTTTCAGTTTGTTTTTTGGTCATTTCTCAGCCGTTTCGAGTCCGATTCAAGTCATGTTCAAAGTATTGGAGTATTAGGAGACAACCTTTCGAATCCGTAATGTCAGAACTCGCTCGTGGAGTGAAGAAGTTCGAGTCCAAGCCATTGGATCAAGCTATTATTATGGTGAGAGCCTTTCGGGAAGAACTTATATAAACTTAGAAAAGAACCGCGATAGAAACATGCTATTACGAAGATCACAACAATGCGGGAAGGCCTACGAAAGTTTGGGGCAGAATTGAGAGGGACGCAAATAGGTCCGGAGCCAGCTGTCCCGAGCACAAGTCAGAGCCAGTTAAGCCCGAGCAACAATTAGATATAAAGCCAGCTATGTACGAGCTAATATCAGATCCTGAGTCAAGGCTAGAGAATCTACTCTAGAGCTCGAACTGAGCTCAAACTACAATCCACTGACTGAGTCTGAGACCGAATTGGAAGGAACGTTTGGTCCAATGCCACTGCCTGAGTTCGACTCGAGCCTGAAGTTGCACTTGATCAGATGTCCCTATCGTCAGGGCTGGTTACTTCTTTGTCTAACACGCCATCATCGATTTAGTCGTTCATGTTGACATCGCCAGTTGAGTATGATCCTTTTCAAGTATTATTAGTTAGGACGTCTTATATAAAATGGGGTTTTGCTGCAATTCATAGCTATCAACGTCATGACCAACATCTAGTCTAGTCTTTACGTTCAAGATTTTTTATAGTGTTACAGTTTAAAACTCGAGGATGAGGTTTTTACAACCAGAAGAGAATTGATAGGGAGCCAGAATGGTGGATTCGTGTTCGCAGGAGGAGACAGATGATTTGGAGCTGATTTGATTTAGGGATTTGTTTTCTATTTATTTTATTTTATCTAGTACTGTATTTTGGACAAATGTCGTGCACGTGACATGTAAGTCTATTTAAAAGCTGCAAGACTCTTGTGTAATTCAAGCATTGGTTGATTAATGAAAAGTAGGACTCTCCCTAAATCTCTTGCATGTGATTCTTGAAGAGTGGGCATGTGATTCGCTTGAATGTGAAGCTCAAACCCTAGATCTCTTGCGTGTGACTCGTGAGAGTGAGGGCGTGTGATTTGTTTAGGTGTGAAACCCGAATCTTATATTTCTCCAGTTTTTCAAACTCTAAATTAGTTTATCTCCATTCTCCCACAAACTCTAAGTTCTTTCCCAAATCCCACAAACCTTAGCTTCGCCCCCTTCCATCCTGCATGAGTAACCCCCATGCTTCATTAAAAAGCTTTTAACGAAACAAAACGCAGTAAAATGAGAACAAAACAACCACCAACCTGCTCATGAATATATAAGTGGTACGTCATAACAAAAGGCCTCAATGAGCAACTAATGATGTTGATCACAAAGCTCTTAGTTTACAATTTGAAATTAGGATAGAAAATATTATGCATAATAAGCTTAAATTACAGGCCCAAGATGTAAGAAGAGCCTTCGATAACCGCTTGTGTTAATATTTATGTCCATCCCATAAACTGCTCACAAATTTTCCCTTAACCAAAAGAAGAAAAGAAAAGCATCCAAAGGTATTGTGCTTCAGGTTATTTGTTCGCTGTTGACCTTCGGACTTCAAGAGCTCCAGAGCTTCAGGGTTTTTACCAAGCCTACTGTACAGACAATTGCATTCTAAAATTACTGCCAGCGAGCTTCAGATTCAACTCTAGTCACTGTGTTTGGCTGCACGTAGAGCTTATAGTCCCTGATGTAATCAATGACTGCACCAGCAGTAAGGTATTTCACTGATAGCCCTCTCCTCATGCACTCTCTGAAATGAGAAGCAAAGACAGCAGAATGTCAGTTTATCTGTAGTGCTGACAGAATGAGCAAACAAAACTGACATATCAGAATGGTGTCAGTACAGTACCGGCAGCTCTAGAATTTACCTCACTTTTATCGAACTGATTTAGTTTTGGCACAATCGCGTCCACTGAGATGATGTTACTCTGCAGTAAGCATCGAGGGGAAATATAAACAGAAGCTCAGAGGCAGGTTTAGTATGGAAAAACTTCATCAGAGGCGAGCAGTAGCTGAAGATCAGAACAACATTGTGTCCGTTTCCTTAGTCCAATATCTTATTTGCAGTTAATACTTCGCTGCTGGCTATTATCTTCTCGATGTCCTTCCCTTCTCTGCGGATGCAAATTACGCCAAATTCTCTACATATACTCCTGAGCTGGAAAATTAGACCAAACTCTTTACATATCTGGGATAAAGGCTTTGCTGATTTTGCTGCTAGTTTTACATTGTGCTATGACACCAAGATCGGGAAGAACATTTAGTGTGCATGTTCAAAAAACTAATTTCTCACCAGCAACATATGTGGAGGAAAGAAACCAACGAAGAAAGTGGTAAGTATATCTATTTCTCTATTAATTATAAAAGTGGAAATAATGGATTTTGCTCTAGGGCGCTTCCTTTCATCCGCACCGATACCCCATCCGTGAAAGGAAAAAGATTAAAAGGAGAAGGGAAATGCTGGCATGCGGGTGGGGTGTTATGTGTACCAGCAATTACCCCCATTTTTTTCACTTTTTTGGAGGGAATTTACCAGAAATTACCTGATCAGGTATCCAGACTCCTGGAATGCTGAAGGATTCAAGCAGATCTGAGCCACATAAAAGCATGACTTTGAGTGATTCTGCAGGAAGAATAAATTCCTTCATGTGTAGGACAATAGGAAAACCAAGAACTTAGGAATTACACATTACTTGCGCACACAAGCGCGCGCACACACGCAAAGCGGTAAATATGCTCACGCATGGACATGCCCACGCGCGCACGAGCACACACATTACAATTTGCAACTAGCTGAAATATATATAACACATGATACAGAAAACAAAGGCATAGATACAACAGGTTTGTTTACCTTCGTTAATCAACCCGGTCTTGCACAGGGAAATTTGGACTCTAGAAAGAACAATCAGAGTATGTTGATAGCTCCTTTGCTTAGCCTATAAGTGTAATTCCAAAGATATTTATGATGTATTAATCTATAAATTAGCAATTGATGAGTTTGTGTTAGTAGTTTTTATTTTATTATAAGATAAGACAAGTAAAAAGAGGATGGATGGATTATACTAAATTGTTACATTTAGATGAAGGATGAAAGAATGATAAAACTCCATAAATTCAAGCTACAACAAAGCAAAATCTAACCGCACAAGAGCTTTTGAAGTAAAAGAGAATCAAACTTCAACTTTCATATTTCATAAGAAAATATGTAAGTAATTAAAGAGTAAATTTAATTATCTTTATTTGGCACCTATAGAAATTTTTAATATTCAAATCTTCCCACCCTTGAGAATTCTCAAATTGATTCTAGCTCATAAGACTTAAGTTTTTTGATCATCTATCTCTATTCTACTAGAACTGAATGCAAATGAGCTATATTAAATTATCTCTCATCTTGTTTGTCTCATTTGATTACTATTCTGAAATTATTTGTGCCTCAATTCTCAAGTTTTTCCTGATAGAGAGGGAGCATCAAGTTTATATATATCTTGTTGGAATTGAAGAATATAAAGGTGAATCTTCGAGTTGAATTATGGCGAGATCCGTTGATCGAATCAACCGGATGATGGTTGGAGTGTGTTCTCCTTCCATTTGTGATGAACGTGGTATATTCACATGTTCAATTCCGACTTCGAATGAATGAGATATTCAAGTCCAAAGATTGCCTAATTCAAAGCCAAAAGGGACTAAAGTTAGCTACAAGCATTTAGTCCCACATTGGCCGTGTGATGGAAGCCTATGGGGTATAAATAGAGAAAAATGAGAATAAAGGGTGTGCCCTTTGGGTACTTGGAGTTTTCGCGCGCGAAAAGGAGGGAACTATGCACGTACATACGTGCGCGCACGCGCGCGCCGCTAGCGGCGGCCGGCCGGTGCCTGGGTCTGGGTCTGGGTCTACTGGACTCGGATTCAGATCTGAGTCTGAGTTCCCTACCTGGCCTGGTTCTTTTTGAACCAAGGTCCCGCTCCTGTTGCAAACCTGTTGGATTGCCAACAGACACGGCTGGACCAAAGGTTGCAGCTTTTGGTTTGGGTTCAAACCTGTTGGCCTACTCCTGGAAAACTATATAAAGCCCTCCTGTTTCTCAATTAAAAACACACCAACAGAGAATTAACTCTCTATCTCTCTCTCTATTTAAAGTTCTGAACTGTTCTTCCAACGTTCTGAACTGCGCTTTCAGCCTGAAGTGGGAATCCGCGATTTCCAGCGTAAAGTGGGAATCCGAAGCGACTTCCTAAAGGAGATTCTGCCAAATTCTTCAACCTTCCTACATCCTTAACAGTGGGTGTTCCTCCAAAAGAGTAAGACAAATATTCATTTGAAATTTGTCATTATACCGCTGCTTTGCTAATCCTATGTAGGTACTGGTTGACTACGGTTCGACCGTACGGTGATTTGGTAGTGCTATCCAAATACCGTGAAGAAGTGTTGTATCTTGGGAGACCAGCGTCCATTATCCCGTTAGCACCGGTGCGGGGGACGTAATTGTCTTAAGGAGATTCGCTCTAAGCGTACCTCACTTCAAATACTGTATAAGTGGATTAAGTCTTTTATACAGGGGATATACTTTACAGTATATCGAGATTGACTTAGATTCAGTCTAAGTGATACTGTATAAGTGGATTAAGTCCTTTATACAGGGGATATACTTTACAGTATATCGAGACTGACTTGGATTCAGTCTAATTGGTGCTTAAACCAAGGAAGGAAATTGAAAGGTGGTTCTTAAATTAAGGAACGTTCTATTGAACGGAAAACCTCCCACCTGATATTTGCCGACCTGGCCAATTAGATTGTTGATATCTCAGTGATCTTGATTAGTTGTCAGATTGATTCTTGTTAAGCAGGATACCCAACAATCTTAAGACAATTAAAGTTTCTTACTTCTGTTCTACTTGAACTTGCAGAAGATGTCTGAGACTAATCAAGATAGCTCAAGCAAGGCATCAAACATGCTACAAGCTTTGATGCCTACTCCGCTTCCTAACCCGAAGCCGGAGAAGCCAGGAAAGTTTGATGGCACAGAATTCAAGAGGTGGCAACAGAAGATGCTCTTCTACTTGACCACTCTTCATCTGGCCAGATTCCTGGAGGAAAATCCACCAGAGCCTGCAACTGATGCATGGACTCAATGTGACTTCCTTTGCCGAAATTATGTTTTAAATGGACTGGATGACTCTCTTTACAATGTCTACAGTCCTATCACAACGGCAAAGAAGTTATGGATCAGTCTTGACAAGAAGTACAAGACTGAGGATGCTGGTACCAAGAAGTTCGTCGTGGGACAATTTCTGGAGTACAAAATGGTGGACAGCAAGACTGTAATCAGTCAAGTGCAAGAGTTCCAACTTATCTTGCACGAGATAGAAGCTGAAGGTATGATCCTACCTGAAACTTTTCAGGTTGCTACTATCGTGGAGAAACTCCCACCTGCGTGGAGAGATTTCAAGAACTACCTTAAGCACAAGCGAAAGGAGTTAAAGTTGGAAGATCTCATTGTGAGGCTTCGTATTGAGGAGGACAACCGCAAGTCCGAGAAAAGGAGCAGTAAGAACTCCTACGAAGCAAAAACCAATGTGATCGAAGACTCAAAGGGAAAGCGTCTACTTCCAAAGGCTTAAAGCGGAAGAAGACTTCCCAGGGGTACAAAGGCAAGGTCCAAGAAGGCAAGAATAAGCTCTTCAAGGGAACCTGCTACATCTGCAACAAAGAAGGGCATAAGGCGAATGAATGTCGCAGCCTTCTCAAAAAGAACAAGAAAAGCCACCCACAGGCAAACTTGACCGACCATAAGTCTCCAAGCCTTTCAGCTGTGGTGTCAGAAGTAAATCTGACAACCAACAATAAGGATTGGTGGGTAGAAACTGGGGCTACTCGGCACATCTGCTCTGAGAAATTGTTATTCTCAGAATATCAAATACTAGAGCAAGATGAGCAACTATTCATGGGGAATTCAGCCGTCTCAAAGGTTGAAGGAAAGGGCAAGGTCATCCTGAAGTGGACATCGGGGAAAGAGCTTACTCTTAACGATGTGCTTCATGTTCCAGACATCCGCAAGAATTTGATCTCCGGATCAATACTTAGTAAGAAAGGATTTAGAATGGAATTGCTGAACGGAAGAACAGAACTTTAAAGGAGATGGTTAATTCCATGCTCGTAAGTTCTGGAGCTCCGCAGAACTTGTGGGGGGAAGCTCTATTAACTGCAAATTATATTCTAAATAGAGTACCCCACAAGAAACTTGGTCTTATACCATTCGAGTTATGGCATGGAAGGACACCTTCCTACCATTACCTCAAAATGTGGGGGTGCCTTGCAAAGGTGCTGGCACCATTACCTAAAAAGACTAAGTTGAGAGCAAAAACTATGAACTGCATATTCATAGGCTATGTCTTGAATAGTAGTGCCTACAGATTTCTGGTTCATAAATCAGAAATACCAGATATTCATGTAAACATGATTATCGAATCTCGAGATGCTGTGTTCTTTGAAGACATCTTTCCGTACAAACGGGAAGCAGATAAGACTTCTGGGAAAAGAACACACGAGATGGCGTTCAGGGACGAAAGCCCCGAGGAACCAATTGTAAATGCGGAAATTGAACCAAGAAGAAGTCAGAGATCTAGAATCTCAAAATCTTTTGGTCCAGATTTCATAGCATACGCTATTGAGAGCGAGCCTCAAACATTTAAAGAGGCTATGTCAACCCCAGAAGCACAAATGTGAAAAGAAGTTATAAATAGCAAAATAGAATCCATACTAAATAATCATACTTGGGAATTGGTAAACTTGCCTCCTGGAAGTAAACCAATGGGTGTAAGTGGATTTTCAAACGAAAATTAAACCCGATGGATCTATCGATAAGTACAAGGCTAGATTAGTAGCCAAGGGTTATCGACAAAAAGAAGGACTTGACTACTTCGATACTTATTCACCAGTAACAAGAATAACGTCCATACGGATGTTGATTGCGATTGCAGTATTGCACAACTTAGATATCCATCAAATGGATGTCAAGACTGCATTCTTAAATGGTGAATTAAGTGAAGAGATATATATGGAGCAACCTGAAGGATTTAAAGTCAAGGGCTAAGAACACAAGGTGTGTAAATTGGTAAAATCCTTATACGGTTTAAAATAGGCTCCAAAACAATGGCATGAGAAATTTGATAGTGTCATGATCAAAGATGGATTCACTATCAATGAATGCGATAAGTGTGTTTACACGAAAACAGTTGGAGATGCATGTATCATTTTTTGTCTTTATGTAGACGACATGTTGATACTTGGACTAATATTGAGATTATTAAGTCCACTAAAAGAATATTATCCAACAGTTTTGATATGAAGGATCTGGGGGTTGCTGATGTAATTTTAGGAATTAAAATTACTAGAACACCAGATGGAATCAGTCTATCTCAATCTCACTACGTAGATAAGATGATAGAAAGATTCAAGGATCATGGGATAAAAGAGAATACAAATTCTTTTCTCCCACACGTCCACCTTCATAAGAATACAGGAACTGGAATACGCCAGTTGGAGTATTCTCAGATTATCGAAAGTCTAATGTATTTAATGAATTGCACTAGACCCGATATTGCTTACGCTGTAAGCAAGTTAAGTGATACACTTGTAATCCTAGTGATCTACATTGGACCGCTCTACTACGAGTATTGGGTTACGTATCACATACCAAGGAATATGCCTTGAGATATGGAAAGTATCCTCCTGTACTGGAAGGATACAGTGATGCTAATTGGATTGCAGATTCTGAGGAATCAAAATCAACTAGCGGATACGTATTTACTCTAGCAGGAGCAGCGGTATCTTGGAAATCTTCTAAGCAAACATGTATTGCCCGTTCCACTATGGAATCGGAATTCATAGCCTTAGATAAGGCTGGAGAAGAAGCAGAATGGCTTCGACAATTCTTAGAAGATATACCGTTATGACAAAAGCAGTGCCCGCTATATGTATACACTGCGACAATCAAGCAGCTATATCTAGGGCACAAAATGTGATATACAACGGTAAGTCTAGACATATTCGTCGTAGACATAATACCGTGAAGCAGTTGCTCTCAAATGGAATTATCTCTATTGACTTTGTATCGTCAAAAGATAATTTAGCGGATCCACTTACTAAAGGTTTAAGTGGAGAGCGTATAAACTGCGCATCGAGGGGAATGGGTCTAAAAGCCTAACCTTACCGAGTCAGCTTAATGGAAACCTCACTTAGCGACTGGAGATCCCACGGACTAAGTTCAAGAGGAAAAACTATTTATGATTGACTCAGCCAGTAAGCACTTGGGAGCTTGACTCCAATCCATTCCTAAGGTGCACATAAGTGCTTTTCTACAAGTGGATTAAGGATAAGCTTAACGCTTTTAATGATGCCTATATCTTGTTACTAAACAAGTGGAGTAGAGTAGACTACTCTTAATAGGTCCATCACCTATGTGAGTATAGAGTTGGGTCGGCTCTTTGGGAATCTCTATGGAGGCTGTTATTCCCTAAAGATACTCTCTGAAACCAAGAATGTCCAGGGCCAAAACGGACACAACAGAGAACCAAAGTTGATTTGGAAAGTCAATGTGTGAAGCTTGTTGACTTGGCTTACACTAACGGTTAAAAGTTTAAGACCTAGTTCACTGATTAGCCAGTAAGTCCGATAAAGCTTTCGCTATGGAAGGTTCAAGACCTAGTTCACCTATCCTTATGCAGTTTCTTTTCTCAAGTACCTTTCACAATAGAGTCAGTCTCTTTGTGTGTCATTCCTTGAATCTCCATTCATTGTAGGGGATTGTTGGAATTGAAGAATATAAAGGTGAATCTTCGAGTTGAATTATGGCGAGATCCGTTGATCGAATCAACAGGATGATGGTTGGAGTGTGTTCTCCTTCCATTTGTGATGAACGTGGTATATTCACATGTTCAATTCCGACTTCGAATGAATGAGATATTCAAGTCCAAAGATTGCCTAATTCAAAGCCAAAAGGGACTAAAGTTAGCTACAAGCATTTAGTCCCACATTGGCCGTGTGATGGAAGCCTATGGGGTATAAATAGAGAAAAATGAGAACAAAGGGTGTGCCCTTTGGGTACTTGGAGTTTTCGCGCGCGAAAAGGAGGGAACTATGCACGTACATACGTGCGCGCGCACGCGCGCCGCCGCTAACGGCGGCGGCGGCGGCGGCCGGCCGGCGCCGGCGCCGGTGCCGGTGCCTGGGTCTGGGTCTGGGTTTGGGTCTACTGGACTCGGGTTCAGATCTGAGTCTGAGTTCCCTACCTGGCCTGGTTCTTTTTGAACCAAGGTCCCGCTCCTGTTGCAAACCTGTTGGATTGCTAACAGACACGGCTGGACCAAAGGTTGCAACTTTTGGTTTGGGTTCAAACCTGTTGGCCTACTCCTGGAAAACTATATAAAGCCCTCCTGGTTCTCAATTAAAAACACACCAACAGAGAATTAACTCTCTATCTCTCTCTCTATTTAAAGTTCTGAACTGTTCTTCCAACGTTCTGAACCGCGCTTCCAGCCTGAAGTGGGAATCCGCGATTTCCAGCGTAAAGTGGGAATCCGAAGCGACTTCCTAAAGGAGATTCTGCCAAATTCTTCAACCTTCCTACATCCTTAACAGTGGGTGTTCCTCCAAAAGAGTAAGACAAATATTCATTTGAAATTTGTCATTATACCGCTGCTTTGCTAATCCTGTGTAGGTACTGGTTGACTACGGTTCGACCGTACGGTGATTTGGTAGTGCTATCCAAATACCGTGAAGAAGTGTTGTATCTTGGGAGACCAGCGTCCATTATCCCGTTAGCACCGGTACGGGGGACGTAATTGTCTTAAGGAGATTCGCTCTAAGCGTACCTCACTTCAAATACTGTATAAGTGGATTAAGTCCTTTATACAGGGGATATACTTTACAGTATATCGAGATTGACTTAGATTCAGTCTAAGTGATACTGTATAAGTGGATTAAGTCCTTTATACAGGGGATATACTTTACAGTATATCGAGACTGACTTGGATTCAGTCTAATTGGTGCTTAAACCAAGGAAGGAAATTGAAAGGTGGTTCTTAAATTAAGGAACGTTCTATTGAACGGAAAACCTCCCACCTGATATTTGCCGACCTGGCCAATTAGATTGTTGATATCTCAGTGATCTTGATTAGTTGTCAGATTGATTCTTGTTAAGCAGGATACCCAACATATCTTATTCATTCTGTCTCTCTCCTACACCTCATCTCATCACATAGAAAATGCCAACAAGTCCCCCTCACACCATCACCCATGTAGCTAGTTGATAGGAACGTCACCTCTTGTCTACTAGTGGGCTGCTGGCTATATACTCTTCACTCATTTCTATTTTCAGCCTGCCACAGAAATTTAAAAATCTAAGCATGTTAAGAAAAAGGTCCAAGCTTTCAGCATCTACTGATTCAATCAATCAATTTACTGCTATGGTCACCAGTTGCCACTCACCACCTCTGAATTGTCACCCGTGTGGATAATGTAGTTGAGCATGTATGGAATAATATGCAGATATTAACACTCCCTTGTATCAAAAGTACATGCAGAATCTCAAGCTAAGCCTCCCAAATATATGCACAATGAATTTTATCCAGGGAAATGCATTGGGTAAGAAATGAAAAATTAATCTGATATAAAGAATTTATCAATGGTGAAATTTCTGATATAGCCAAAGAGGGTATCCTCATAGATTGCTAACGGTACTGGGCCTTGAACTTGAGCAAGGAGACAAGTGAAGTGGCTTGAAAGAATTTTTTGAGAGTAAACGGTGAACCTAAAAAGCCCATTTTAATGAAAACAACCACCCCGAAAATACTAGTCCAGGTTATATTCAATTGGCCGTATCTCTACAGGTCCAGGTTTTGATGGAATAAGATGCACCTGAACTTGGTTCAACTAAGCGCATCCCAAACAATCATCTAAGTCATTTCAGACGAAGACCAACATTTAAAAAGGATTATCATAGCAAAGAGATGACATTTTACTTGATCGCTGCCAGAAGAAAATTATATGTTGCCAGCCCGATAAATGATTAGAAATCAAAACCTCTTTAATGCATACTGCAAAATATTTGTGCGTGGCGTTTGCTTTCATCAATCTCCCTGAATTAAAATTGTAAGCTGACAGAGATCGCTCGTGGAATCACATAATTGGCAGTGAGTTACTATTAAACATTACAGGTAAACCAGAACACCTGTTATATATGGATAAGTGATTAACTAATGCTGAACTATTTGGACTTAATATCCAAACAATGCTTAGGTTAAAAATCAGTAACTGATTTTTTCTGGTCACCTGGAAGAAACATTGCAGCAATGTCTGTCCCTGAGACTATGTTCTGTTTGGCTCTTAAGCTTTATCTCCGCAATGTAGTCAAATATAATTCTCCAACAGAAAATACTTTCTCCCCGACTCTTTCTTCTACCAGGAGAAGTTTGAAGCGTGCTTTGTTGCACGAGCTCAAACTGCTCAACCAATGAATACATCCTTTTTGTAATTTTTAACCTCACGAGATTTCTTGACAGTCCTGTCTTGTCCAAATTTCGGTCCTGAATTTGACAATAATTTTGAGGTAGACATTAGGTCGGCTGCCAATCATAAATTTTTGCTAAAACCTGAAAAGCCTTGTGCCTTATAGCCATCAGCCATTTTTGAAAGGGAAAGGTTTAGGCGATGGGTCATGGTGATGAGCAATATTCGTCACAATTAGGAAAGACCACAATACTTGCAATTAAACTAGCAAATGAATTGGTTAGGAAATGAATACCTGGATTTGTTTGTTATGCACATTACGGTCAACAAGGTCTCATCTGCTTGTGTTCATGACATAATATAAGAAGGTTTACTTACTTTTTTCTTGTACGCATCATTCACTAGTGACATGTACTCTCCAATCACAACATAGCCTTCTGCCTCTAATGCATCTTTGGCGAGCTCTACGCGTACAGGAATCGTTAGTCAAAGGTTCCAGCTTTAGCTCTCTATTAAGAGAGAGAGAGAGAGAGAGAGAGAGAGAGAGAGCAACAAAATGTTGTTCCTAGAAAATGTACAAGAAAAGTAAATGAAAAGAAAGCACACATAGAGGAACTATTCAAGACAATTTTGTAAAAGCTGAGAGTAGAGAGCCATATGCATTCCAATTATTGAAATACTAAATGATTTTCAAAAAACGCAGCAAACTTTCTTCATCAGTCCCCACGCATTTATCACAAAATTGTTCACATAAGATAAGAAATCTAATGAAATTTGTGGGCGGTCACCTGTTTGTGTTTTGGAGTCGCTTGCTTCTCTCAGAGAGCCAAGAGAGAGCTTGTTCGTTGGAGAGAGGAACGTTGATTTCAGCATCCATACACTCAATCTGATACCAATTGCAAAATTAATCGAGGAATTCAGCACTCACGCATTTTATCACCTCCAAATTAAAACCCTAGTCCTAGATGGGGAAAGCTTTAGACGAAGGATTTGATTCAAAATTAAGGGAAAGGAGCCAAAAGCTTGAGTGAAAAAAAAAAAAACCAGAAATTTTATTTAATTTTCAGGGAAAAAAAATAACGGTTTTGAAATTAGAGCTCCCGGCGAGGATCGAACTCGCGACCTTTCGCTTACGAAGCGAACGCAATACCACTATGCTACGGAAGCAGGTGCGAGCGTTGAATTAAGTAAAATAGATATATTACCAAAAAAGCATATGATTTGGTTTCAAACAGAAAAATCTGACCCGCGCGACCCCATAACCCAACAAAAACAGAAGGGTAATCCTGTAATTCGATTTGAACCGCGAAGGACCCTATAAGAACCGGCAAAAAAAGGCCGCTAGGGTTTTCGACGCATCTCCTCTCTCACTTCCGCCGCAGTCGCCGATCACCGTACTGAAATGGTACGATCTCCCGCTACGAAAAACCTAGCCCTAATTTCTATCAAAGAGAGAGATCGTATTGAATTTCTCACGAAATTATAATCCTAAACCCTAATCTTTTTGTTGTTGTGTATTTTGTGGCAGGGCAAGGGCACAGGGAGCTTCGGTAAGCGCCGGAACAAGACGCACACGCTCTGCGTGAGGTGTGGCCGCAGGAGCTTCCACCTCCAGAAGAGCAGATGCGGATCCTGCGGTTTCCCCGCGGCCAGAATCCGCAAATGTAAGCCAAATCCACAACCTTTTCATGAAGTTTCATTTTTTTTGTTCTCACTTCTTATCCTAGTGTTAGATGCTTAAGGAATCATGCGTAGTTTTTGTATGTTAATCATGAGATCTTGTTAAGTTTTCGGAGTTTCTATATTCCCTTTTTCTGTTTTTTTTATAAATTATTTTTGTTACTGAGAAAAATTCATAGTGTTTATTATTTTTTTAGTTAAAGCTAAAAAATGAATTGATTAACGTTTTCTAACAAACTGATTTTGGACTCATGTAGTGCCGGGAATGGATTAGTTATTGTTGGTTCATGTATGAAGTTTAAAAACAAATCAAATAGTGGCAAAACTGGGTTAAATTTTTAATGAGGACTCCAATTTTGATGAATTTAGAGGTAGATAGTAGCCTCTTGCCAGCAATTGTAAACTCATGCAATTTGTTTGATTCCCAGTGAATGTGGTTCTCATCATTATTTAGATCAGTCAGTTGGTTATACTATCTTAACCTTGGTAAACTATGTCTTCAGCTCATTTATCTTTTTGCTCCATGTTGGATCTATTATTTCAATTCACTTCATATGTATTAGCAATGTCTACCTTCAGTTAGACGATGTCCAAAGTTATCATCCTTCAATTTAGATTGTTGACCATATCTTGCTCCGAGTTACATGGCAGCATATTTATGTATATTGTATCATCAAGTTCTGTACTTTTCTTTGGCAAAGCGTTGTCATCCTTATGCAGTCATTGTAAACACTAATAAAATGCTGCTTGCAAACATGCTATATAGAGTAGAAAAGCAAGTGCACATGTGGCTAGAGGTAGCTGAGAGTTAGAGATTGATAATATGCCCTGTTTTAAATATCGGCCAAGTCGGCCGAGGTATCGGCCGATGTCTTGTTTTTCACCTGCTGCCGATACGATGTAGGAAAATCATTTGTCATATCCTTTGCAGCAAAAAATGGCCGATATTTGAAATATCGGCCGATAAGTCGCTTGATATCGGCCGATAAATTGCGCAATATATCGCCCGATATGAAATAACTTATTTATTGCAGGACTGCGTGCAAATATACGTTGTTTTTTACTGTCTTTGCATGCATATTACATTATTTTTATTAGGTAGATGATATCTATGACACTAAACCAACTTTTAGTTATCAATATTTCATTATATATAGTGTTTGATATGAACTCCCGATATGCGCGCGTATCCCCGATATCTCCTCCGATATCCGATATGAAAAACTCCCATCCGATATGATCCCGATATCTGATATTTATTCTTGATAATATGAAACTGGTTCAAGTGTTTTCAGCAAGGTACTTAATATTGAAATTTTATTTTCCCACGGTTGCTCAATAGTAGTCTAGCTTGGAAAATATCTAAATCTAATAAAGTTTTAGAAGTTATTGGGCTTTATTATGTGTGGTAGCGCCCTAATTTAGCTTGGCATCTTTTTTGGTGTTTCCTTGTGTTACTAAATAGTCCTATCTGTTAATCTCAATCAGATTCTCATTGATGGTCCTGCTATCTATTTGTGTCTTTTTTTGCTATTAAGGTCTTTAAATTGTTGAGTATTTGTTGCGAGTGAGTATGACCTTAGGCAGTTGTTACACGTCTTCTTTACCCTTTATTACTTTGGCTTGTTATTTATGAAAAATTGTGCAATAATTCATTACCAAGTTAGCTTACTAAGATTGCCTTTTTGTGGCTTAAGCATTGGGTTTGCCTTTGGTTCTTGCGCCATTTTCTCATTATGTCAATCCCTCAAGTTTTTAGTGGAGAATTGGCCTTCCCGAGAATTATTTAGCAGGCTTTGTAGCAAGAAAGCCACATACTATTCTAGATTTTTCCAATAGACCCATCAAAGTTCTGGAATGGCTCTCACGGCATGCCCTTGTCAACCAGGTAAGGAGAAAGATTTTAATAGCTGCAAACAGTTGGTTAATCCATTACAGATGAAGCTTATATCTAACCTTGTACACTTGTGGGAGTCTAGAAGGAGAAAGGTTGTCAACCCTTCAGCTGTAGAAGCGCATAGACTATAGTTAAGTCTCATCTTCTCTCATTTGGGGTGGAGTGGGGGTTGTTCTCTTAAGTTTTACACCTCTTTTAATGAGTTATCTCAATCTGTGGATTATTCCTTGTACTTGGTAGGGTTAAAGGCGGGGGCTAAACCCCCTAAAACTTGTGAGATTTTTGTGTTTCCCAGATTATGGAATGTTGAGTGTTGTAACCCTAAAAGCATGTTATATCTTGAGTATTATCAATTTCTTCATCACTTATTTAGTAGCATTGACAATTTAGCGACGTGGGAATAATTTTTACATGCATCAGTTTTATCTTAAAGCAAGTGACAGTGCATCTCTAATGCAATCATGCAACAGATAACTGGAGTGTGAAGGCCATCAGGAGGAAGACCACAGGCACCGGCAGGATGAGGTATCTTCGTCACGTACCTCGAAGGTTCAAGAGCAACTTCAGAGAAGGTAACCCTCTCTCTCTCTCTCTCTCTCTCTCTCTCTCTCTCTCACACGCGCACACACACACACACACACACGGACACACACTTCCGTTCTTTTCTTTATCCATGAAACTTCTGCTTTTGTGGGCAATGATTCTTGTTATAACCAGCACTCTTAGGTTCTGCTTTGCGGTGATCTCTCTGCAAAGGCATGCAGATGAAGCTAACTATTGTAATTAGAGTTAGCATATGGGATCTTATGAGATGATTAACATACTGATCGTTATCTAATTTCATTTTCTGTTTGCAGGAACTGAAGCAGCTCCAAGGAAGAGGGCTGCTGCCGCAGCAGCTTTTTAGAGTGGATGGTATGACTATGCTTCAGGATTTGTCAAGCATTGGGAAGCGAGTTGTTTCTGTTTTTCCGATGAACTTTTTCTTGTTAAGTCAAAACCTTTCTGCTCAATTTTGTCTTTATTTCTAGTTCACAGACAGCTGAAGGTTTAGTATTTTGTATGTTTTAAATGATGGGTCACAACTTTTGCAATCAGTTTGAAATGGGAATTTTTATCATCTGAGCAAGTGTTTTTGAGATGTTGCTGTAGTGTAGACATGATCATGAGACTGATGTAGGTGGGGTGGTATCACTTATGGCATGCACATAGGAGTTATGTGGAACTTGCTTTTGACATCCAAAACAAACAAATAAACAAGTAGATATTAGCTTCACCATAGGTCAATATGGAAAACCTATGGATCAAAGAATAACATGAATTGTGATTCTCTGTCTTTCTTCCCCCCTTAATCCATGACGCTGCAGCCACAAAAGCACGCCGGCATTGTGACGCTGCGCCTGTGCTTCCCTTGGTTCTTCTTCGGGTCGTGCTCTGGCGACAGATCAATCCTCCACTTCTCTAGTTTGGATTCTAGCTCCTCTGCCTCCTGCTGCACCATCCTGGGCCCAACTTCCGCTGAATTTATCCTATCGAGCTTCCACTCCTCGCCGTTCATGAGCTGCTCCTCCTGCTGCCACTCCTCATTCTCAGGTATCCTGCCGAAGGAGGTGTGGTGGGAGAGGACGTGGGATGTCCGGGGGAGGCTGCGGCAGGGGCTGTCCATAATGTCCTTGATTATGAAGGCGGGGTCGAGGGGCATGTTGTGGATGTAGACGTCGAGAAGCGCCACGCCGACGTTGAGGATGCCCTGGGGGCGGAGGGACTTTGGGCGGCGGACCTGGAGGGCCACGAAGCGGGTGGAGGACGAGGGGTCCACTGTGGAGAGGAGGATGCGGGCGGTGCCGATGATGGGGTCCTTGCGGAAGCTGGCGGAGGCGTAGATGTCGATGGTGATGGAGGAGGTCTCCGAGCGCAGGAAAGCCTCGTCCACGCGGAAGATGAACTTGTCGTTCCAGCTGGGGTTGGTGCGGCCGGTGGCGTCGACGCGGGTGTGGAGCTTGTAGTCAGAGTTCACCCACGCGGTGGCGTACGTGGTTATGTGGCAGGTTGCGGGGTGGAGGTCCTGGGCAGAGATGACGGTGACCTCGAGGAGGCGGAACGGGAGCGAGTGCTGCGGCGACCGGCATTTGTAGTTGTCCGGGCGGTGGTCGCCGCTGCCCACCGTCGACATCATGTTTGGGCAAGTTTGGGGGGTGCTTGGCAGGACGAAGGGAAGTGATTAGAATCAAAATGAAACAAAATGTGATTTCTGTCATGGGCTAATTTTAGGAAGGGGTTCTTTCTGAGGGGTGGGAAGAGTTACAGGTAGGATTTGTTTCCTTGCTTTTCTCTTCGGTTGCAGGAGAGACAGAAAAACTTGTGGTTAATGGTAACTCTATCAGGGCTCATCCTTGCCCTTAACATTGTCAATTGCAGCAACAAAATGCTTGTTCATCCTCTCAGGTTTGTTGCTATTTTCCATCTTCGGTTGTCATTCTTTTTCGATCCAAAGACAGGCATTTCTTTTGGCTTGCTTGAATGTGTTTGAACTTCAGAAAAAAGGTATATATCTGACCTGCATCTTGGGCATATATGAGATATTTATACTGCCACAACAGCAGAGTAGAATTCACACGGAAAATTTAGGGCACTTCCACCGCACTCATTTTGTCAGGCCCGCACAAATTCATGCAAAAATGCCATCACTAATGACAGGAATATATAGCAATTGAAACAAAGGAAGCCTCCCCAAATGCTCTACTTCGCCATCTAAAGACTGTCAAAAACACAACACCGAGTCATAAACCTCTCATCAATTCAAACATTTGTATTCCTTTTGGAATACTTTGTAACTGCCCCAAACCTAACTTGACAGAAAACACTGACCAAATTTGTAATAACCAAGAAACCCACAAAATTATATGTTGATGATGATGATGATGCTGGCTAGTAGCATATTTTGCAGGGGCAACTAAATGTTCTCAGTGAAATGATTGATGGACTTTGACATAAGTTTACTTAAGCTCCAACACAGGTAACAAAGAAACCTAGTATGTTGCTTCCGATGGGTTCTGCCCGTTCCTCATTGCATGATTTCCAAGGATTCCCCTCTCTTGGCGCGGGACTCGCTGGGGTACTCCATTTCCCCTCGGTCGGGTATTAATGTACTCCCGGTCATTGTTGTCGTTCCCCCCGCTCCTGCTTAAACCTCGGCCACCATAACGCCCCCGGTCTGCCTGGTATCCACCTCTTCCTCTCCCTCTTCCTGCGGGCAATGCAATTGTTGTAATAATCGCAACTTGGGTGTTGATAAGTTAAGAAAAAGACAAGAGCCAAACACAAACACGAGCCTTGAGACAAATTCACACAGGACAAGCACAATGCTAACTTTTTGTGGATATGCGAAGAACCATGCAACAAAATAATAATGCACAGAAATAAACATCATAATATATAAGTACTATGAATAATGCACGAAGCGTATATATGGCGTGAAATGGGCAAACTTCCTGGTTGAACAGTAAATAGTAACAACAGCATAGCACCCTCTGCATAAACTAAAGGCTTATGCAGACCACACAATATATAAGTATATACTATGCGCTTGTCTCAAATTTAATTCTTACAATAGTCTAAAAAACCATTTTTTAATGGTCCAAGAAAATTCTGATAAAACATTTCACAATCTATTTCAGGATCTCCAAAACTTTTCATTGTTGCTAAACCTCCTGAGAGATGTGTGACCGGAACCATGTTTTTTGCTAAACCTCCGAGAGAGAGGTATCCCAATTCTCTCTTTTTCCACCTTGGTCTCCCCCCCCCCCCCCCCCCCCCAAAAAAAAAAAAAAAACAAAAAAAAAAAAAAAAAACACACACACCACAGAGTGAAGGTTGTATGCTGGATTTGAACCTAAGACTTGCCACAACCCCACAACCCCTTTATCACTGACATCCATAGTAATCATGATGATAGGCAAAGTTTCTTTAGCTCAAAGCTACCATTGCAGTTAATTTAAGACGAATGTCCCATCAACAAAAGGTATCAGACTCCATTATTATCCAAGATCTGGAAAAACAGAGACTTGCATGCACACATGAGATGCACTAACACATACATGTACGCACACAGGGCTATGATTGTGTACCGTTAGCTTCAAGGTTATTCCCTACAATACTCTCCCATATACTGTAATTCTCTAAAGTTAGTTCACTTCAATAATAATAAAACCAATAGATACACCTTTCATTTTTTTAAACCCTAAAATGGAAACAACCCTTCCTTATTTATTGAGTACATAGAAGAACAAGTGACAATACAACCAAGTGCATCGGGTGAAATTAGCTTAGTAGATGCCATTCAAACAGTTCCGTTTGTATCCATGTCAACGTGTCTTATAGAAGTTATTATGTCGGCCAGGGGATCCCTACCTATGACAAACTATAATTATTGGTGCCTTAGAGCATTAGATGTCATAAGTTGGTGACAGAACAGTTTGTTTAATTTTTAACAGTAAATCAATAATCCTTTGCTTCAGTGAAGAAAAGGTTAGATTAAAAACAATGAATAGACTAAGTTATAACACAAGAAAAAACAGAGATTAACACATTCCCACACAGGACCCCGGCATGTGCATATGCTGAAGGGTATATTTGAAGTTTAAAATAAAGAATAAAGAATACTTACTTCCTCCTCCCACTCGAGAAATGCCGCTGTTAGGTCTCCTCTCTTCAACATATATCTGCCGTCCATTTATCACCAATGAAGATGCCTATAAACATACCAGAGGAATCAAATCATGGAAAGACACTAAATATAAACATATACAACTGAATTAGGTTGACAGTAACATAATTATAGCTAAAATGACCCTCTTTTTGATAGAAAGGAAACAATTATCTATATATGCAGTCAATATATGTTATACTACAGATGGATGGTCAATATGAGGATGGAAATGTTCAAACCTTCAGGTAATGTGCAAGAACTACCCATACATAAATTATATATCCATACACATAGATATCATTGTCTAAACAAGTCAGCATTACCCAAGAAGATCGTCAACTCTGCAGTACTGTAATGTGCTCCTATTCTAAGCAAAACCATTCAGTGATTTAAAAACTCACTCCTATGGACGTAGCACAAGGCAGATTAATCAATTTTTTTTCTTCACAACATGGAAAACACTTGAATATTCGTGTGGATGTGCAAGGCTAAAATAAGATAAGCTTCAACGCAATTAGTATTATTTTAAAAAGTGCAACAAACCTGAAGAGCATTCTGAACACTAGCAGCATCCTCAAATTCAACAAAAGCATAGTAACCACCCGAATCCTACAGATACAACACATGACAAGTTGAGAGTTCGTCTCTACACAAGCTAGAGAACAGAGAGAGATGAAGAAGCCGAGAATGACATACCTTCCGGCTCCTGACAGTAACTCCATTTGGCATGATTTTTCCAAAGTTCTTGAATTCATACTCAAGGTCAGACGCAGAAACAGATGAGGACAAATTCCCCACATAAACAGATTTGACTTCACCTACAACGAGAAGGAAGATTAACAGAAAAATACTATTAAAAAAATGAAATATTGTGTGCGTGTGTGTTTTTGTTTTTTTTGTTTTTTTTTTTTTTGTTTTTTTTGGTGGGGGGGGGGGGGGGGGGGGGGGCTGGAGTGGTGGGCGGAAAAAATAAATCAGGTTACGCTGGGATTTAATGACAAACCAGTTTTGAAGTATATTTTTTAAGAGATGTCATTTGACCTTATAATGCAATTCATAACAAGGAAAAAGTTGATGACATCAACAAATCCTATAAGCTCTTTTTTATCTCCTTCCCAAAATAAAAGGCAAAAGCAAATGCAAAACAGCAATTTCTGCTCGTGTAAAATAGACTATGATTAAATTCATGACAAAAATGTACGAAGAAATTGTTCCATAAAATAATTGAATATCAAATAAATCTACATTGTTTACTAGAAGAAACCAATTTTTATCCAGAGCATAAAAGTGAATCACTATAATATAGCTTTTCCAAGGAATAGCAAACCTTCATCTTCTGCTGTCGTAACATCCTCCACTGCTTCCGAACTGGAATTCTCAGGCTGCACAGATGTTGCAGAATAAGATTGTTGAGCAGTTCCTAATTGTGCATCTGGGACAACTGGAGTGATTTTGGTCACTGGAGCCGCACGAGGCAAGGAGTTGCCGGGTTGTCCTTTTGCATGCCGTAACTGCCAAGATAACCACATTATACATGAGACAGAGGTGCAAAGTGGGAAACAAGTGTCAAAGGACTCTCAAAAAGAAAATATTAGGAAAAAAAGAAGGAAATGCTAGGTATAAAGAGGAAATCATACGATGGAAGCATAAGTTTGCTTTGGCCGTTCTCCTAAAGGTTCTCCTGCAGCGGCAGGAGGGGGGTCTCGCACCATAGTAACTGCACTTGTGAAAGAGGCAACAGGATCCACAGGAATTTCATCTAGCTGGTCATCAGCTTCATAAACCTGCTGGGTTTCATAAACTTGCTGGGTTTCATAAACTTGCTGGGTTTCGTAAACTTGCTGAGTTTCGTAAACTTGCTGGGTTTCGTAAACTTGCTGAGGTTCAGCTATGCTATACTTATCGACTGTATCTATTTCATCTGCGTGAAGCGGAGCCGCGTACTCCCTTGCCTGCAGTTCCTCTTCAAGCACATTGACGGGAGAAACATAGTCCCTAGTCTGAATTTCTTCTCCAACTGTGTACCCCAAACCTGCCAAAGCCATCAGTTTGTTAACACTATATCAGCCACATCTGAATTGAAGCATGGTGCCAATTTTCTACAAGGTAGAGAAAACACTCCACAAGTAACAAGAGAAAGCATTAGTGCGCAACAAAAAAGATATGCTTATGAGTGACTCATTAAACTATCTGGTACATCAACATGTAATTATGTGCTTTGACTTGCACAATGTCAGCCACATCTGAATTGATGCACAATGCCAATGTTCTACTAGGTAGAGAAAACACTCCACAAGTAACAAGAGAGAGCATTAGTGCGGAAAAAAAAAAAAAAGATATCAGGAAAAGCTTATGAGTGACTCATTATACTGTCTAGTTACATTTGTGCTTTAACTTGCACTATGTCATTAAAGCCAATCAGTACTAAACTATTTCTAAAGAGAGGTCTTAATATTTTGAATTTGTTTCCTAGGACTTGTCCAGTTTTAAAATCACTGTCAAACCAAAAGCCATATTTGGCTCTAATGAGGGGTTGCTTGATTGTGAGTCAACTTTCAAATACAAAGTGAACTCTCATAACCCAGCTAACTCAACAGTTTGGTTAAATATAAATAGGCTAATTTATTGCAAGCCCATCAAACAAATTATGCATGACCATATTCTAAAATAGCTTACACCAGAAATTAACAGACTATCATGCAAACAAAGTATTCCAGTTTCAGCCTGTTCATGGAGGGGATATGACATTTCTTCAAAATAGAAATATATAACTGCAGACAAATTAGTCACCACATTTATTGACTGAGTCTGAAATGTGGACAATTTCTAAACAAGAACAGTAACGTGTATTCTTGGGAGAACTGTCTAATCGGGTTGAGAGCAAAATCATAGGTGGACAATTCACAGAGTCTTTCCAAGTGACAAGAACATGGGTTCGTTCTGGAAGAGAAAATTTCAGAAAATATAAGGGAGGTAAAGGTAACTCACCAACATCTGAAGGAATACTACTGGGTTGAAAAATGAGATCCATTTAAAGTCAAGCATATATTATCGTAAGACATGAATTTTACTTTACGAAAAACTATAACATCAAAACAATTTTAAACTGCATTTATATAGACACCCAACAATTGAAGTAATCACTAACTATATCTGGGGCAGCCTATAGAAGCTGAATGTCATAGTAGCAGTCTATAGATAGAAGTATAGTTATAAATACGTAAAGTAGTAACAATGAAATGAATGTTTTTCTATCATTATTCCAAGTACAACTAAAAATAAGCAAAGCAGTATTAATTAATTTAAGTTCTATGTCTTTCAATCTGTACGGACAATTAACTTTTACAGTTTTTCAAGCTGTGTGCACGATGTTTATATGCTGACTTCTAATTATTAGCATGATTTCAAAAAAAGGAATTGATCGACACATGCTAAAAGGCACAAAGACAAACTACAAAAGAGAGAGATTCATGCAGAACTAACTACAAGGCAACTTGGGACGCTTGCGCAAAGAGAGAGATACATGCAGGCTACAAGGAACTTGGGACAGTTGTGCCAAGGAGAGTCCAGAATTTGCAACTGTAGAGCTTCATCTCTCTTTCACCCTAGCCACCACTTTGAACTCCTGGCTGATATAAATCATTAGCAATGAATAAAACCTAGAAGTTTCTCTTTTCTCTTAGTTACCTGAATATCACAAGAAAATAGAACCTACAAAGTTTAAACATCAAAGATACAGTACGGTTAAGCCGAGGAGAAAAAAAAAATCCTTGGGTGTCTACCAACACGTTCTCCATATCTCATTTCAGCGGGACATGGATGATTCACCATCCAGAAAGGAAAATCACAGGCAGGTCACACAAATGAAACAGTGTGATTTGCAGATCACCGTGTGCATCACTAAATGCTTTCTACCATTGCTTGCAAAACTCAATCACCCTAATACAAAAATGCTACAAGTATGAACACAATAGGAACAAAAGATCCAAAAATAAAAGAAAAATAATATAGAATATACAAGTGCTGAAAATAATAGATCTAAGGTAAAATTAACAGGCGTATTATAGAAAAGTTATAATTTGTAGAAGAACAAAGAAAAAACTCAAGCAAACAACAAATTGAAGAGAACTTATATGTGCAGAACTATTTGAAGAGACACAACTTAGACAGCTAGGTAGAAGCTAACTAGAAGGGAAACTACATATTTCACAGACTATTGCATTAACTTTGTTTCTTTTGCCGAGTCAGCTAGCTATGAGCTAACTAGAAGAGAAACTAAATATTTCACACACTATAGCAATAATTTTGACCAGGCTTATTATCCCTCTTCAATAAATATGTGAAACTAGTAAACCACCAACCAACAATAAGGGAAAAAAATTCTAGTCATAAAAAAATTATATGCAACAAATTGCATCAGTTAAAAGATCATACCAGGATCTTGTGTATGATGATTCGGCACATTAGAGCTACTATCATAATTGTTGTGGCCCAAAATATCAGTAGAGGGCTGCAATGTTGTCTCCTCATCAAGAAGGTGAAGAATGTCATTGAGAACAAAGTATCCTTTTTCTTGTGGAGCAAGGAAAAAGGTCTGCACAAATTGCCTCCTGCCATTATATTCCTGCATTTGCACGTAACCAGATACCATCACAAGCACACCCCTGGCCCAAGAAGGTAGAGAATGCAGTGCCTTGATCTCAATTGACGTGAAGTTCAATTTCGAAAGAAGTTCGTGAATTTTCTGCAGAGTATAAATCAAGAATATCATCAGCAAAGAAAGAGCTATAGTAAATGAATAGACTTGATGAACAGAATATCCCTGAAAAATACTATAAGAGGAAAAAAAATCAAAATCTGATCGAAGAAAGTCGTTATGCATAATAACTTGATAGTTAAAGCTGCAAAAGTTTGTACACATAAACAGAGCTCTGAAAACTACTAGCATACCGCGAAGTGATGGGAACCGATCGAGGGGGGAGGGGGGTAGAGGGAGGCGGGAGGAAAGAGAGGGCGGAAGGGGGGTAGGGGCTGGGGGTTGAGGGGAAGAGGATGGAGGATGGGGGGAAGGGAGAAATAGAGAGGAAGAGGCGTCGGGGGCTGGAGGGGCGACAGCTAAGGCGACAAGGGCGGGAGGCGGCGGTAGCGGCGAAGGCAGCGAATGACTCCCCCCCCCCCCCCCCGGCGTCTCTCTTGCGCTTGGAATGAAGACGGACGGACAGACAAGACGAACAAATACTATGAAGGAGTCAAAGGAGAACCCCCCCCCCCCCATATCAATTGGGATAATCCCAAGAAAGACACCTAAGGAATAAAATTTAGATAGGAGAAAAGGAGAATGTGTGTGTTTCCAATGGTATTATTGTTGACACAAACAATGCCTTAGGTTGTATCTACAAGTAGTCTTCTACAACTAAATGTTTAACTAGAAAAATTCATTATGTATATTCTTTCGAGTGATGCTTTCATTTCCAGCGTCACCCAACTCTACGTAAATTTTACTATATGGAAAAAAGATGTCCCCCTCCCACACAAAACTTTTCCAATAAAGGGTGCTAGAAACCTAGAATTAATTTATAAAAAATTTAAAAACCATAAGCCAATGCATTTAAACTTTCTCGGTTCCAAATGGTTTGCTATGGATGATCTATTAGAACTTTTAACCTAAGATGACATCAAGATGGGTAGGGATGTCTTCACGCTTGTTTGAAATTCCACAACATAAATTTCACAGTTTAGCAATGCTAATTCAAATAGGCCATCTTATTTTCCCTTTAACGGGTAAAGAGAACTACAGTTAATGCTTGAGGTGAGACATTAAAGAATTGACTTAAAGAAAGAAGCAAACAGAATGAAGAATGAAATTCGATATTTGATGACCTTGAGCAAGTAATAGCAAACATTAAAGAATTGAATTAAAGAAAGAAGCAAACAGAATGAAGAATGGAATTCCATATTTGGTGATTTTGAGTAATTAATTAGTCAAATTTGCATGCAAATCATAGAGTTCAACTGGAACAATATCTAGGACTTTGGAAACAGATATCCAATGCCGGTGCTGAATGACCCTTCTAAAGCAAAAGTGAATGATAAAAAATTTGCTATGGCGGAATCTGAATGTAGTTCCTCCATTGGTTTGAGTTCCTAGCATCCACTTGATTATTAATCTTGCTTCCACTATGCAATAAGACAGTAAAAGAGCAGAATGAATCATGCTACTATAATAAGACACCTAATATGTCATGTTTAATTTCCCTACAAGTGATATAGACCGTAAACCTCACATGTGCACTGGATGGTCCTAGTATCAATTATTGTAGCATGCACAAACATATTATAGAATCATGAAGTAATATTTTAATAATGGGGCAGATTGTGATATAATTCTGGGAAGTATCAAAGAATTTAATGGTAAGGTATATGTTATCGGCTTAAACTGCATACAGAGGTAATAAATAATATTTAGCAGATTATTAAGCTTCCATAACAGTAGGAAAAAGGATTACTTCATAATAACTAGTCTGATATACTATCTAAAAGATGACTAATCTACTAATCTTCTAAACCTTTTCCTTTTTACCTGTACATCAAGATAGTTGAAGAGTATGAGATCATTTCAGGCAGGTAAAATACAGCCTATGTAAAGGATTTGTTTAACCCGGCGGCTTTGAGTGATGTAGACCACATAAAATGTACCGGATGGTCCTAGTAACAGTTACAACTGATCCACATGTACCCTCTCTTAACGAAGATTGTGATCAATGATTATGAGAGTCATTAATACCAGAAGCACAAATGGTAAAGAGAGGCAGATATTGAACATATGTAACCAACAAAACATACACAACCTTATTGTAACATAAAAAATTATATTGCAATTACAGGGGGAAATTGTGACGTAATTTTGGCAAAGATGCCACACATTTGCATAATAGGAAAATCGGTAATATCATCTCAACTGTAATATGGTATAATATTGTTTAGCAAATTATTGTTCTATCATATCAGTAGGAGCTGAATAAATTCGTACAGGTGGTTTGAAATATCTCTACTTCTACGATACAAACTCCCTTAGGAGGACTTAAGTAATAGGCACAGGTCCCCAAGGCAACTTTTGGTAACAATCATGCTAACCATCCTTGTGACATGTTATTCGCAACCAAAGAAGCCATTCCCAATTGTGACAATAACATTCTATCCAACTTTGCTAGTGTACTACAAACAGAAATTTGACACTTTGGTTCTTGACCCAGAATTTTTGGGGATATCTTGACCCAGAAACAACATAAACTCTTAAAAATTTGGTTAGAGAGGTGGCACTTTGTTCGATATGAGGGTTCATCCAGCTAGCGACTCTTAGAAATGCATGCATTTGGGAAGTAATAAAATTGAGAATCACGAATTTGCAAATTAAATTCATACCTTTGGTTACTTCATATCAACATGCTTGGCTCATTGGCTATCAATTTTCTCAAAAAAAAAAAAACTGTTTTGATTGCTTTATTTGAAATCTCAGTTGTATTATACCAATCATCTGGTTAATTCAACCTCTTTGACAAAATCATAGAGTTAGGACCAGACGTTTTGTTAATGAATTATATCCCAATGGTTATAATTATAGCTATAATCCATGAATACAACAAATGATATTAACCTCAACTCCTGAAATTAGGAATCCATGATTTGAGCAATTGCTAACCAAACACACTCTTAGCATCCTAACTCAAAGTTGGTAGGCTTGGCTAAATTTTGAATTTTCAATGAGGTCTAATTGGGTTCTTTCAACTATGATAGGGTTGTTTCAAAGTTAATTGGATCCATAATCAACCAGCATCAGTTCAAGTAGAGCTTCCGGGAAATTTTATCCATCATGTTACTCTTAATTTCTCATAAAATTTTGGCTTTATTCATCATAAGTGTCATGAAACATTAACTAGTTTAAATTCAATTGTAATAATTAATTCATCAGGAAAAGAAATACTTTTAACTTCTGAGGTAATTTCACTCTTCTGTACGCAAGTGTCGAATATAATTTTTCAGTAATAAACTAAACTGAAAAGGGGAAAGGCCGTGTTTTCCCTTACATGAGAAAATTTTAGCTCACAATACTCGAACAGTGAGAAAAAAGAAATTACTCTTTTTAGCTTCTCGTTCTCCACACATTTTTGTGCTTACAAGCAAATGAAAACATCATTTATGGCAATTTCCCACTTAACAAAAAGAAGAGATACCCGGAGAAATGATGCTATTATCCAACCCACATTAAAGTAACACATAAAAATAAGCCCAGAGAGTCTTAAAGAAACATTTATTATTTATAAAAGCACTTAAATACTAAAAAAGGGTTTTACAATAGTATTAAAACTATTTACAACCAATTTTCCTGGCATGACAAAATTCTAGTTCATAATACTCAAACAAAAGAACGAGAAAAAAAGAATCTTTTTGTTTTCTGTTCTCCCTCTGTGCTTATAAACGAAGAAAAAAAATATTTATGGCAATTTCCAGGAAAAGGGGACAAAGAAGAAATACCCTGCAGGATGAAGGTAGTGCCCAGCCCACATTAAAGATATAAATAGAAATCACCCCAGAAATTTATAGAAAAACATTTCTTTACTAATAAAAATAATTAATTATTTCTCAAACATAATATTTAATTATAAAAAACGGTTTTTTGCGGTGGTACAAAACTACTCACAGACAACTTCACAAACACAATAGAATATAGAGCATATGCTAATGATACCAGTATAAATCAACCCACATTACAGTTATATGCTCATAATACAAACTATAACCTTATCAATAACACATTTTTAATATAAAAGACTTCCAACAAAAAAAAAATACCATTGTTGCAGTAGCAAACTCCTCTTTCGCCCCATCGACTCGAGTCACCGTGCTCGCTTCGCTATAGAACTGATAACCAACCTGCGGATTCTGTTGAATTACCTGATAGTACTGGTGCGCAAAGTACTTTCCAACCTAAAAAAGCAAATCAATCAATCAACAAAACATCACAAAAAGCACTAGAACCAAATCAATAAGATCAATTCCAATTACCTCAACGGCATCGATTTGTCCCAGGTACATGGCCGCCATTGTCGCTATCATGCAGCGCAGATCGAGAGCGATCTCAGAACCTTGCCCTAAAAAAATCCACAAATCGACAGATCTGCAGCGGAGACTGATCGAAAGCTTCGATTTAGGGTTAGGGTTTTAAGCAGAAACCTCGGATTCCAGCTAAATCTCTCTCCCCCCTACAACCGCTCGGCTTTTATCCCGAGCGCGGCGCAGTTTAGAGATGACGAGAAGGGAAGCCGTACATCTATGGAATTTTGATGGGCGTGACAGGGGGTTGATAATGTGCGCTGGAGAGCGGTGGCGGAGTTTTGACCGTTGGATCGCTCGGGGCCTTTTGATCGGTGGTTGCTAAGCGTTTGGGGTTCGGGATTAAAGTCGGTGGGCGGGGACTAAAGGGTCGGGGGTGTTTGACTCACAGAGTCTCTGTTGGTTGGTGGGCCCCACGGATGAGGATTGCTGCATGTTGTGGAAAATTATGGGGAAGTACTTGGTTTGGACTTCGATTTATGTATGGACCCCAGATCTGGAGACCTAAAAAGTTACAAGTAAAAATACTTGCAAAAGTTATCTTTAACATATTTTCAGCAAAAACAACAAAGGTGAGGAGTCATTCTATTTTGGTAGCAAAAATGGAATAGGAAGAAGATGATTGTTGTAGGTAGGGGTGTCAACTAGGCCGAGTCTGGCCAGCAAATCACTCGGGAACGACCCGCTTTGGCACAGGCTCGCCCCAGCTCGGGTGGTACCCAGGGCAGACACGGCTCGGGTCTGACTTGTCCATGGGTCGGACTCAGGTTCCATAAAGCACCCCACGGCCCATGAGGGTCATGCCAGGCCAGGGCACGTGTTTTGGCCCAGCCCACTCCTCTGTTGCCCCCCGATCGCCCCCCACCGCTTACGCCACCTCCCTTCCCCTGGGTGCCCCCCTGGGCCTCGACCTCCCCCGCCTCCTATGTTGTCGCCGCCCTAGGCCTCCTTCGCCACCCCCCCGAGGCCGCCGCCCGCTCCCTTCTCGGCCACGACGCCACCCCCGCCGCCCTCTGCCACTCCCCTCCACCTCCCCTTCCTGAACCTCAAGTGTGTGAGGCAAGCCTGATGACCAACTACACAATCCAACATTTATAATAATAGTAGAGAGAAAAATATATTTATTGTATTTATTACTTATTAAAATATCTGGCCCGGGTCTGACACGAGCCCAGCCTGAGCATGTCACCGGCCCGACCCGAGTTCCCCAAAGGGGACTCTGTTGGACATGCGGGGCAGGCTCCACTCGGCCTGCCCATTTGGCCCGCCGAGCTCGGGTCAGGCCGGTCGTTGTTGGGCACGCGGGGCAGGTTGTACTCGGCCTGCTCCTTTGGCCCGCCAAACCCGAGCCGACCAGTTTGACACCCCTAGCTGCAGGTGTTGAGACATTTGAAGTTACACTATTTTCTTTCTTTGTTTTCCTTTTAATAAAGTGTAGTGAAGAGTTAAATGGGGGACATTTTATATTTGAACTATATCACAGTAACAAGTAATGTTATTTTACATGAATAATCGAGGTAGTTTTCGTAATAAACGGTGGGCAGAAACCGTCATCCTCTCCCGTTCCATTAATAAAAAATCAACCAAACGTTTGTAATAGAAGCCAGAGATGTCTCACTGCGGGACAGTTGGTTTGTTGCAAGAAAAGTTGTAACGTCACTTTGTAATTGTCTTTTTTTCCCCCTTAATAAGAATGTCATTTTGTGACTCTTTTTCCCTTAATCGAGGTAGCTATGTGTAACGTCTTTTTATGCTCGTCTTCTTACTTCTGATCAAAATGTAACGTCCTCGACACCAGGCGGGTGCGTGTCGATGGGCGTCTTCTTTTTCTCATGGACAAAATATGATGGGTGAGTTGTGCTGAAAAATATAATTCAAATTCTCATGAAAATATAAAAGTCAAATTTCTGAGTTAGTTTAAAATTTTTAGAGTTATTAAAATTTAGTATTAAAGTTATAATTATATTAGAAATAATTTAGAAGTTTTTTATTTTTCTTTTAATAAAGTAAGTATTTGATTAGGGATAAGAGTTTGATTTTTTAGTTAGATCTATATCGCTTTGCCTATAAAAGAAGAGATATAGTCAATATTTTGTTACCCAAAAAAAAGGAAAATCTGAGAGAAACAAAAGCGAGAGATTTTTCTAGCAGAGAAGATGTTTGAATAAATATATTTTTGTTTTTAGGTACTCCAAATAATTTTTTTCTTTTTCTTCTTTAAAAAATAACAATGGTATAAGAGCTAAGTTCATGTCCGCGGCGTGAAAGAAAAACGCTAAAAGAGCTAAGAATATGACTAAGATTTGGTTTCAACTTATTCCTTTTTATCTGATAAAAAAACATATATAAGAGTTGGAGTATCGAGATGAATGAGGTTTTGATCTCACGAAACATTTGGGAGATTGTGACGCCCCAATCACGCGGGAACGAAAACGTCACTGCGACGTATGTACACAGTTTAGATATACCCTCATGTATATACGCTAAATATCAGTACATGCAAGAATCAAAGTGTAGGAGCACGGTTGTAATATACATTCCAACAGAAAAGTACAAGTACATGGTTATCACATAGAGTGATACAATATTACAGGAATATTACGTTACCAGAAAATACAAAAGTACATTATATGAAGAGATATACGTAACAAAAGTTAAAGGGTGCTCACGAGCAGCAAGAGGAGTCTCGAGAGCTAATCGGGAGAAGAGCTGGGAGGAAGGGCTAGGGTGATGTCCAATCCATGCCTCTGCTATGCCCTCTGATCAGCTACAAAAGGTCAAACACAGTCTATACTCCTGGATCTGGACATGAGAATCTAGGGTTGGCAGGTACAATCCGCGAGTACATATGACAAAGCCAAGTGGCGTCCATATCAGGCAGCCACACGTGTGCATGATCAAGTGTTGTGGTCCAGGCATGCAGATACAGGCAATAACAAGTAACATAAAGGAAATTAAAGGAACGACAGTAAATCATGTATATCGATAGGTTTGAATTGGAAAACATGCATAGAATACAGTGTCGAGGGCATATGTACACGTAAACATGCGATAAATAAAAGTACGGATAAAACTAGTTGTACAATATCAAATTATGGATTCACAAGAATGATACGTCATGGGGATAATCTAAACGAGGAAACCCTCATTTATACACCACATAACCCACATCGCCATCATCTGAGTTCATACAACTTGAGTTGCCCTCAGAGTAACAAAATTAGAGTGTGTCTAGAGTAATCATTGCACCACATAAATCATATGTCTAAAGCAGGGTGTCAACTCAGGGCATAACACTATAACTGGATAATACAAAGGTGTTGCATTTTAATTTATTCAATAATAATAATTAGTATCGTTTGATATTTCAATCGTCTCCCTACCAGCGCCTCACATCACTGATAGTCCATACTAGAGTTCGCACTCTGTAGGACTTATCCGGGTCTGATATGTGAGTACCGGGACCCGAATAAAGGAGAGACCAAATATCACACATTTCTAATATTATTATTGTTTGGTTGTTTTATGTTATTCATCTGATCCATATGCTTAAATATGTGCTACCGGTACACATAAATCCACTTATGAATAAGACGAGTTATTACTTGAAAACTGATATATCTGATGGCTCATATTTATGTGGGTCCCGTCTCTGCCAGGGACTAGGCTCAGGAGTATAGGCTACTGCTTCCGGGAACTTATCATTACGCGCCCTACGCGACACTTTAGATATCAGACTACTGGTTCCGGGGACTTATTATTACGCGC